>JBBMOJ010000181.1:0-79072 GCA_038090695.1 Sclerotinia spermophila | reverse complement strand
TAATCCCGTGATTTCCTGATCATGTGACTCGGTATGTTGGATGCCGTCATAACATGAATATACTTTTTATAAAGCGCGTGGGCAGACCTAGTCCGATTCAAATAAAATCTCAACTTTCTATAATAGACTCAATACTATACTTAGAAATCATTTTATGTAATAATTTATTCTTCCCTGTTCATATCCCGATTTTGTTTAGGTAATATAATAACTAGTTGTATATATAGCAAATAGATTTAGCAATCCGCTTTATTCTAGCATTTTATAAATATTGTAGAATCCATTCTACTTTCGGAATCCTGATCTAATAGATATTAGCAATCTGAACATTATTGGCTCTTTTAATACCTTTGATAATCCATCTGTCAAGAAAGGCTCTATCCCTACACATCTACATCTATATACACCAGAATTCACTCCTATCAAAAGGATATATCTTCGAAAAGAAAATAAATATATACAATGTGGAAGTGCTTTTTATTAAATATATACTTATCATCTTGATCTATATCAAGGAGTTCGAAACCAACAAGACCCTACTCTTCCCGGATTGGAAGAAACCTATAACTTAGAAAAGGATAGAGACTTAAATGAGATAATTAATAATTAATACTTTAAAGAATATTTGGAGGAGATATAACCAGTAATAGAGACTTGGGAATTAGTAATGATAAACAATATGCATCAGGAATTTCTTAATAAACAATAATCATTTTCAATTTATGTTTTTTTTTATAAAACGAATTCGAAGCGAATTTTATAAAAGAAGAGGGTAGTGTTATACAATGTATATCGATTATTGTTCGATTGGGCTAGTATAATACTAAGCTTGAGCCGATTGTATATAATAATTGCGTACGCGCTCTCTTTAGATCTATAGCTTTTAATTCTAAGGTTGATCTCTGGAGTGCATCGGGTTCTTCACAAAACCCTCGATCCTCGCTACACTCGAGTTTGATATTATTCTTTTGTTTTTCTTCTTTCTATTCAAAAGGGAGAAAGGAAATCGCTATACTGACTTTCTCTCCGATACTAATTACTTATTTGGGCATGCCGGTACTGCTTCGCGGTAATCATGTGATTCTCTCCCGTACACCTTGTTGACTCATATCGCAACAATTCCTTTTCTTGGTTACGCAGTAGATAGAATGCAGGTAGATAGCTGTGACGTCACAGGATCCTTGTCTGACACCCAATGAACTCACAATGACCTGAATAATTGGTGATGCTAGCCGAGGCGTGATAACCCATTAATGGCCCAGCGTCAGTCACTCAACCAAAACCATCCGATCAAACCCACTCGGTATGGCTTCCTTAAATGACAGACTCAAAAGCCGCTCAGAGTTTCATATATTACATAAGGATGCAATAGACGCTGAGCTTGAGGAAGCAGGCTATGACGACTCCAATGCATTCTGGCACAAAGCCCGGTTATTCACGAGAACCATTGCCAGTCGATACGCACAAACTGGGCTTACTCTTCCCATAGAGCTGTACGAGTACGACCTCCGCGAGCTATGGTATATGTGCGTACAAGGACCCAGACTCATAGCTGCAGACCACCCTGCGCAAGATAGATTGGTGAGCCAAGTGCTACATACAAGGGAGATGGGTGTTCTTTCTCGGAAGATTGTGGATACAAAGGAGAAGAGAGATGATCCAGAGATGGAAATAGCAACTACCTCCGATGGTAACATATGGAGCGATCTTCCTTTCCTCGTGGAAGAAATACGAGCAGCATGGGCTATCTCCACAAGTATCCCTGCCGCCCAGGGCCACAACCTAAGTGCTTTCGTCGCCCGACTCGCCTCTGTTGGAGTTCGTGATCCTGAGTTGTGCCTGGTTGCGATTTGGATCCTGCGTGATACCCTTGAGACCCCGCGGCCGTTGACAAGTGGAGCAGAAGCCACTAGCCACGATTCTGAGAAACGCTTGACTACTATTGCGGACCTTCTACCCGCCGCAATAGTGTGGTTTCAGTACTGCGGCCACAAAATCGAAACCCTCTGCATTCTGAACCAGAATTTCGAATCCGGTCTCTCAGAAACGGGGGAGTTGGCCAAAAACGCACAGATTATGCCCAATTCGGGATTTAGTGCAGCCAGGTGGATATTTTGGAGGGATAGGCTTGAAGAGATCAGTCGTTGTGGGAACGAAGAGGTCGCACCGCTGGCATCGAAAGCATGGAAAACGATGAAGTTCTGGGGTGAAAGAATTGAGTCACTAGATGGCACCAAGCAGGACATGGAGTGGTATTATAAGAGAAAGCAGTGATATAGGGTAGAAGTCGATGTAAAGGCTCTAGGTCTACTTTAATCGATGTACATGGGATATTCAAAGGCGGAATTGGAAATCATGAGACAAGTGACCTGAGTTGTTCTGAGTGATGGCCCACGAGATATGATGTTGGACCGGTATACTATTCATCTAAGTTATTGATCATTCATTTATTAATTCATTTTCTGTGAAATATCTTTCCATGGGCATGGCTTACATAATTGCCAAGTCATCTTCAAGCATATCGGCATCGGTATTTGAAATTGAATTGCCTTCACAAACGTCATTTTTAACAAAAGTTGATTTCTAATCTTTAATAAATGGATTTACTCTCTTGAACATGGACAAATGGTCTTAATCCATCTGTACGGAAACCCTCAGATCTCTGCAGAAACTCTCTTTTTCTTCCACAATCAGAAACTATCGACTATCAATCCCCGAATACACCACCTACCTTCGGAGATAACTTGGATATATGCTACGCCAAATCAAGGGGCTCGACATCATTGCTGTAGGTTATCTGGTATTGTAAGCCACAATCACAATGCTAGGACCTTCATGCTGAACAATCAAGTTGCTGAGTTTTTTTTCTGCTTCAAGCGCAATTGCGCGATATGTCCGCATCTCAATCGTAGGTATAAATGTAGGTGGTCTCTCCTTCCTTTCCATTCGTTCTATTTCATTTTGATTCAGACAAGTACATATATATATATATATATACAAACAAGCAAGCAAGCAAGCAACTGAACCTGCAACAACACATTTATACATATACCAATTACTCGATAATAATAAACAAACATGTCTTCATCAACACTCTTCACCCCTCTCAAGGTGGGAACTACCGAGCTTCAACATCGAATTGCCATGGCACCTCTCACCCGATTCCGTGCCGATGATAACCACGTACCTCTTCCAATGGTTGCCGAATATTATGGCCAACGTGCTTCTGTTCCCGGCACACTGCTCGTCTCCGAAGCTACCTTTATTGCTCCCAAAGCCGCCGGTTATGCCAATCCCCCTGGCATTTGGAGCCAAGAACAAATCACCGCATGGAAGAAGGTTACCGACGCCGTACATGCAAAGAAATCATACATCTGGATGCAATTGTGGGCATTAGGAAGAGCTGCAGACCCAACAGTATTACAACAAGAAGGTGGTTATAAAGTCCAGTCTTCAAGCGATATTGCCTTTGAGGGAGGAGCCAGACCTGAACCTTTGACCGAGGCCGAGATTAAGGAATATATTGGATTATATGCACAAGCTGCAAAGAACGCCATTGAAGCTGGATTCGACGGTGTTGAGATCCACGGAGCAAATGGTTATTTGATCGATCAATTCTTCCAAGATACAGCAAACCAACGTACTGATTCTTGGGGAGGAAGTATTGAGAACCGCGCGCGTTTTGGTCTTGAGGTTGCCAAGGCTGTCGTTGCAGCTGTTGGTGCTGAAAAGACTTCCATGAGATTGAGCCCATACTCTCCATTCCAAGGAATGAAGATGGCAGATCCTATTCCACAATTTACCTACATCGCCCAAGAACTCAAGAAATTGAACCTTGCATACATACACCTTGTCGAATCAAGAATTACTGGAAATGCAGATATCGAAGCAACCGAGAAGGTAGACTTTTTGATCGATATCTGGAATGGTACTAGTCCAATCCTCCTCGCTGGAGGTTTCACAGCCGAGTCAGCAAAGAAGGTTGCAGATGGAGAATATAAAGGAAAGGATGTTGTGATTGTATTCGGAAGATACTTCATCACCAACCCAGATCTTCCATTCAGGGTCAAGGAGGGAATTGAGTTCACTCCATATGATAGAAATTTCTTTTATAACAAGAAGGAGGCTGAGGGATATACCACTTATCCTTTTAGCAAGGAGTTTGAGGCGCAACAAAAGGCTATTGAGGCTTCAGCATAAATTTGTAGATATTTTTTATAGACGGCATGGATTGGTAGATATATAGATGTATTAATAATGAAATAGACTTCTTCTTTTATTAAGTATAACAACGGTTCAATTGCATTATAGTAGATGATTCAATGATAGGTTCACATAAGAGTATTTATTATGGATTTAGGTACCTTGCTTACCACTTGGCAGCTTTAGATTCTTCAAAGCTTGATGGATACATAAATAGTCAGTGGTCGAATATATATATATATAGTAAGGAGAATATCTACGCGGAGAAGCGAAGCTTTAGCGGGAGGTATAAAGAAAAATAATAACTAACAACTCGTTGATATTAGAAGGAATAGGATAAATCTACCCAGGGCTTCGAATCATAGATTGCCTGCCTGTACATTTACATATTTAGCAAATAAAGCCGTGAAGCCTTTGGTTGTATCCTTTTTCTTTTTGAGTCATTACCTTGATTTCTATTAATCAGAATAAGTAACCTACAGACATCCAGTTCAGTTCAGTCCATTCGATACGACACGATACCATACCATATGTCCTAAGACCGAAGATACAAAGCGTTAAAAATCTGGGGATCCCAAGGTCGTTGAATTAGTCAAGTAAGCAGAAGGAGTGAGAGTGAGTGCAGGCTGGCTGGCTCTATATCTCAAATCAGATCAATCGCTGAATAAAGTAAGCTCGGTCGGGCCGAACACACTACAAGGGCGTGTCTTTGATGAATGTCAGCACAATATAACCAAACTTACTAAAAATTACTATAGGATTTCAAATTAGCTAAACTACTTTATAAGTTTTATGAAATAAAAGAATCTAAGAAATATATATAGCTTTGGATATAAAAATTATTGATTTTTCAAAAGTTTTTGAAGATATTATAATGAATTTTAGTTGAAGAAAGTATTGTAAAGAATATTTCAGTACAACAATTTTGTTTTAGAATTTCTAATCCAAATTTAAATAAAGTTAATAACAAAGCTTTTAAGTTTTAAAAGCTATATTTTATTAGAATTAATCAAGAATAGTAGAAAGGATTGAAATTCGAAATTTAAAGGGGGGGAGCTTAATATGTATTCAAATTGCTTAAAGCAATAATAGAATTTCTTAAAACAGTAAGTTTTCATTAAAAGTGGGTTTACAATACTTATTAATTATTCTTCCAACTTCCGTAGGTATGTGGTAGCGTTCTCACTCCCATTAATATATAGTGATATTCCGATCCCTTGACTTTCCAATTGCGTTTTCTAACGGGACTGCGCCATTTTATTACTCCTCCTATTTTCCCTCTTTTCCCTTTGTTACTATACGAGTCCTGTTGGGGAAAGTATATTTCCAGGATGCTACTTATGAAAGCGTAATTGAATCCTTTGCCATACAGACTGATAAGCTTGTGCGCTGGAAAATTAATAATCCTCACGCGTCCAAACAAACATGTTGGTACTGGTTGGTGAACCATCATCGTATCACGAACCCTTGTTGAAAGCGGACATCAGAACCAACCAAGAGGATAAAAGCCATGAATCAAGCATTAAATCTGATTCACTTCTTCAACGCCTCAAATGAATATATGGTTTGGCTTTCTTTAGGAGGTACAGATTCGCATGCTCATGACTTCAGAACTTCATCTCCTCCATATATCTTCTATAGGATAGTCTTGTCAGGAAGGGCTCGAATCTGAACCCCGGATTTAAACGGCCAGCCACCACCTTCCTCTCTATATCATTTGTCCGAACAGGACGCCCAAGATCACCCATGTACTGGGCTTAGTACCTACTCATCTTATTAAAGTTTGATTGTTTCTTGAGCACGTTCTATGTTACATTGCTACTAGATAGCTCGGAGCCAGGGATACCATATCCAACGGTTTCGGCCCGTCAATAACCTCTCGTCACACTGGTAAAATATCCCCATCTGGACCATACATACCCTTTCTAACAGGACCGCACCGGCATCAACGTTCAACCTAAACTATGACATTCCTTCCCAGACGCTACTTTCGTGCCCGACGATCTCCTCTTCATTCCCACTCACGTTTCCCTAATCTGTTCCTCACTCTCTTGGGTTTTCTCCTCTTCGATGCTTATTGGATCATTATCCATCTTCCAAATCCAATACGCACTATCACACCTCCATTTTCGGCAATTGATCCCTCGGGTTTGACGTCAAATCAACATGAAGCCCCTTCTTTACCGGGTCAGGATTCTCTATCGATGAAAAGGGTTGGAGGGGATGGGAATGAAGAATCATTGTTATTCAGTGATAATCCAGACACACCATCCTTCCATGGATCTAAACCACAATTGGGAAGTCCCAATAATGAATCAATTTTCATAGCAGCCATATTTCGTACATCCGAATTGATGCTCAGGGAAAGTTGGTCTCCGGCTCTGATATCCTTGGTTCAACATCTGGGACCCCAAAATGTATATGTCTCGATTATTGAATCGGGGTCATGGGATGGAACGAAAGCGGCGCTGATGGATCTGGATGGAATGTTGGGGGAAGCGGGGGTGAATAGGACGATTGAGTTGGGTATGGATCGTGAGGCCCAGCTTGAAGAATTGAAGCATGCGCCCATGGAGGGGCAAGATAGCACTGGGTGGTTACATACGGGGAGGAAAGAAATTGAAAGTGGGTGGGAAATGAGACGGATACCTTATTTGGCAAAATTGAGGAATAGGGCTATGGAACCTCTATTGAGGGTTTGGGATGAGTGGAGAGGGAGGAAGTTTGATAAGATTTTGTGGATTAATGATGTGGTTTTTACTGTATGTTGTCACGTGTTTTCTCTCTCCTTTTTCTTCTTTTGTTTGTGATCTATGTTCATTGTCTTAATCTCCCTATCTCTATCTTTATTCTCGGTCTATTCATTCTATTTTCTATCTCTATTTCTACAACCAAATGCCTGGCTAACTCCACTACAGACTACCGATGTGACTACCCTCCTCGCTACAAACAACAACTCTTATGCAGCAGCCTGTTCCCTAGATTTCTCCCACCCCTCAGAATACTACGACACCTTTGCTCTGCGCGACGCCTCTGGTCGTAAAACCTCATCACTTTCTTGGCCCTACTTCTACACATCACAATCTCTAAATGCGCTAAAGAGAAATGACCCTGTTCCTGTTAAAAGTTGTTGGAACGGAATGGTTGTTTTCGATGGGGAACCTTGGTATCCTTCTTCTTCCCTCTCCTCCAGTTCAAAGGAAGGATTCAAAGGTCTTAAATTCAGAGGTGTTTCGGATTCCCTAGCGGAAAAACATGTAGAGGGTAGTGAATGCTGTCTTATTCATGCGGATAATCCGCTGAGGGAAGGGAAGGGGATTTATGTGAATCCGAATGTGAGGGTGGGGTATGAGAGGGAGATTTATGAGATGGTTAATCGGAAGGGAGGATGGCCTGGGAGGTGGGAGGCTGTGAGGGGAGTTTGGAGGGTTAGGGTTGGGTGGGTGTGGGAATGGGGTGGTGGTTGGGTGGAGAGAAGACGGTTGGGGAGGAGAGTGGGAAGGTGGATCAAGGAGCGGGAGGGGAAGGAAGAGAGAGAGGAAAGGGGATTGGAATGTCTGATTAATGAAATGCAGGTGCTGTATCAGAGTGGGTGGAGGCATCTTTGATCTTTATTTTTTCTGCCTTTTCTTAAGTATCCATGGTCGAAGAGTCAGCTTGGTTATTGGGATATCTCGAAAGGTAGATATTCTGGATCAATATGGGGGTTGACGGGCATGGATATCATAGGATGGACTGGAGAGAATATGGATAGGGTATTGCATTATATATGGTCATATGATATATGGATATGTATTTGGAGCAAGAGGACTAGGGCGAGATGGAAAAGGAAAGTAAAGGAGGATACGTCATACAAAATGCATATAGGTTTGGAGCGAGCGATTTATAGTAGGCAAGTTTTCATATCGATATCGATATTGGCATTGGGATTGGGATTTAATACAGTGTTTACTTCTAATCTAATATATTCGCTGTGGATGTTGTGTCTGAATACAGTGTCAAGCAAGAAAAAGATGGAGAAAAAGATGGAGAAAAATATCGTAGAGAGGATAGATGAGAAGCCGGAAGTAGGCAATATTTCATGTCATGCTATTTTCTCATACGAGAACAGGCGCAGATGGAGGTATGCCGGTATACAGTCTTTGAGTACATAATCCTGAAACGCATCCTAAATATTCTGTAACTAATTCATCTTGGCTAAATAAAACTCTACTCAACAAGTATGTTCCCCCATCATTCTTTTTCGGACTCGGAAGGTAGAAGTATAAGGGGGATGCATGGTGGATGGTTAATGATGGTTTGTTGTGATGGGCGACTAAGCTGAATAATCTTCGGATCCGAATGCGTATTTATTGCTTACTCTGTTGTTACTTGTTAGTATTCTGTGGTAGTAAGCGTATGTTATCAGAAGGGAATGGTGATCGAGAGAGGCAATTAGAGGTAAATGATACAGTAATTTCCAATCGTGCAAAATTCGTAGTAAAGTGGGAAAATAGGATTGGGGACTCGATGTTTTTGCATGGTAGTGTAGTGTAGTGTATAGCGGGATGGAGGGAGGACGAGGAAAAAATGAACGGGAGGTACGTTGCGTACATTACGTGCATTATCGGGATGGGGGGATTGTAATTTGTGCAGGATCGAGATGAGTTGTGGGGGGGATGGGATGTGTGCTGTGTGCTGTGTGTTATGGGAAGAGTAGGTGTGTGATATTGGGTGTTGGAGATGAAATCTGCTTGCTTTGATTCTTCGAGTCTATAAACCCTAATAGGCACCAAACAATATAAAGACTCAATCAGCTATACTCGTATATCTCCATCACCAATCATCCATCTCCATTCACACGTATAATCATATGCAAATAGATAGACAAAATCATCCATCTTAAGCTTGGACCCTGCACAAACCCGTCTTGGAATCCGCTAGATGATATAGATTCCGGAATTAAGTCAGGATAGAAAGATAATAGATATAGATATAGATATCGAGTATCTATCTGTGACTGTGATTGTGATTTTGAGTGAGATGCGAGATGCGAGAGCCCGTTGGTAGGGCAGGGGGTAGCTGGTTGGGTAGGGGATAGAAGAGATGTGGAGGCTGTTGGTTTTGAGGGATGGGCGGAGGGGTGGTGATGGGGATGAGGAGAGGTGAGGGATTTGGGAGGGAATGATCTATTGTCTATTCAGTGCACATATATATACATACACATATATCTATAGAGTTGTGTATGGGGTTTTTGCAATGTTAGGATATAGATTATATACTCGGTAAAATGAGGAGAGATGAGTAGATCTTCGATTCTTTCATATATCTAACAGTAAATAGGTATTAGAATTGATATCTCGCAAAAACCTAGAAAAAGATGAATAAATTAGGATACGACGGGATAGAGAAATATTGAAGATATTTTGGTTCTATTGTTATGTATAAAACTATCCAACTGCATACCGGATTCTTTTTTCTACCCCCAGTCCGAATCCCGAGAAGGACTCGCATATGTAATGTCTATCTATCTACATGTACATGTACGTCTACATATAATCTTACATACAAAACCTCCGCGGGCCCGTCCGGACTTAGATGACGTGCATACATACATATATACGCGTCGCCTCATCACCATCCCAGAAGCCATTCCAGCCTTCTTGTACCGTGCAATCCTTCCCTTTCCCCGTTCCCCGCTCCCCGCTCCCCGTGCTCAAACTCACCAATTATCTGCATCTTCATCCATCTTCCCATTAATCCATCCATCCATAAGCAACGCAAATTCGCCCGCAAAACAAAACACGGCAACCCCGTACCACCACACCCATTCATCACATCACATCACATCACACCGAAACCACCCTACCAAACGGCACATTACCATATTACCGGCCTTGAACCTGCATCTTCCGAACCGAGTTGGATGTTGTGGAAGGCAGGCTGGAAGGGATAGAAAATTAAATAAAGTATATGTAGTGGAGTTGTATAACCATCGACACGCTTTAGCCATATTTTTTAATTTTCTTTTTTTTCCCCCAGGGGCGGGATGGTGGTGTGTGGAATGATCGGTGCGAGGAGGGTGAATGTTGGAGATTTGGAGAAGAAAAGGACGAAAGGGGTTGCTAAGGGTATGGAGAGATTGAGTTTCTCGATTTGGCTTTAACTTTGGCTTTGGCTTTGCTGCCTTGTGATTGGATTTCTTTGAAACTCTTCTTGAAATGAAATAGTATACTATTGATTTTTATATCATGAATAAATTTTCAAGTGCAACTGCATAATTGAACAAGCTTGCTTGGTATCGGATCGGATAGATACAGTAAGGCCGACGTGATACAAACCGGCTTTAAAACATAGTAAAGCCCAGTCGAATACTAGGAGCTTTTATCCAAGTACAAAGTACAGTATCATATCATAGTTTGACAATCTTGCAACAAGCGCTGGATTGTCATCTAATACCTAGATAGCTAGATGAGTGTGACGAAGTATTCAAATACCGTCGTTGCTAGCCTGGAGGTAATATGGTTTGTATAACATTGACGGGTAAAAATGATAGAATTTTGAATAACAAATGGGGAAGAAAAGACAATATAAAGAATTCCAGAAGTTATATGAGGCTCCCGGTGCATATCTTGGTTACTGAACCGTGTTTGAGTTGTCCTCAACGTAATCCTTGAATCTGGTTCGTTGGCTTCCAACTTGGTGAAAGGGAGCAGCTGAGCTCATATCATACATGTCTAGGATACTTTCCAGCTGTGTGTTCTTGAGAAACCATGGTTCAAGAGATAAACGCAAGCAGCATGCGTGCGTGCTATACACAAAAGATCCAGAAAAAAAGAACATCACAATCGTCCATCCCAGAGTATGTTTTTGTGGTCCAAATTGTTTTGGAAACTTTATTTGGTGTATCGATACATCCGTTTGGGGCAAAGAAATCAGCGGCCCTAGAAAGCTTCCAGGTAAGGGGGTAACACGATTCTTAATTGGCGATATGGAGATACACGACGTGTAGGCAGGTACCCTTGAATTATGAGATGAGAATTGGGGTAGATAAATGAGAATGTTGTGATCCCGTGGGTTTGTACGTCTTGCGAAATTTTACTTTAAATTTCCTTGTTCAATTAAAACGAAAGAAGGCTTCATCGACGGTGATTAGACTCATCGTGTAAGCTGGGCACGATCAAAAAAATATTATTTGACGGAAATGGTAGGCCGTTTATTGAGGCTTGATAGATCATGCTGCATCTGCATATATTGAAGAAAATATGAACTATATATCAGTGCGTTCAAAGCCCCGTAAAGCTTGTGAATTTAGGAAATGAGTACAGAGATAGAAGTGCTAGATGCATTCACATTTTACCCATCCACTTAGATTGGGTCGAGTTGTACAACTTCAAGTCTATGGAAGTACAAAATTGATCAGCGATATAAGGTTCCATGTAGTCGGTAGCCAACGGAACTACCTGAATGGTACATACATACTGATCTCCATGATGTGACTTGATGTTCCACAATATAAGTTATCTGTCACGCATTCGAGTGGTATGAGGGAAAGCTTCAGGTAAATTGTGTGCTTGGGGAAAAATTCCCGGATGCTGGATTCATCCACATAATCATTCTTCATGATTGGTTTGGAAGATTCGACGTGTGGAAAGTACATGTATTTGGTGCATCGTGCATACCGCGGAGGTATTGTAACCAAGTACTTCCATGGATCTTCATTTATTTAGTGGCTCAGCACATGGCATTCCAGACTTTTGAAGAGGGTTAGAAACCGATAATGGTGGTGTGGACCGTATGGTGGAGGAATGCTCGACTGGGATGAGTAGGAAGAGAAGCACCGAAAAGTACCCCATGATAAGTGTAACAGTAACATCAACAAAGTATCATTTCAAGTACAATAAGTAACCTTAACCTTCACCATACACATTGAATAACAGCTTCTGAATCGAGGACAAGAAGGATCATAAAAGAATGGGACCGTGCAGTGAAGTGCGCCGTGAGCTGAGGATGGATTCTTAAGTTGATGGTCATATCCGAAGGATCGTCGATGCGGATGAAGAGACCCGTAAGGAAATCTGACTGATCTTTATTGTTCCTTTATTAAGATCCGAATCAATCAATCAATCAAAAATCAAATCAATCAAATCAATCTTCTTACTCTTCCTCCCGAAATCTCTCTCTCGCCTGATTTGATTAGTTGCTTAGCGTTAGATCATATTTTTATTGTAGATAGATATCCTTTTTACGTTGTCATTCTCAATACCTACTACCTACTCCCACAGTACTGTAGATATAATTCATTTTAGGAATCTGACTACGAGTCTACGAGCATACTTCTCACCTATTAACCCTTACCTAACCTAAATAGCGTCATCGCTTCTTGTCAGCTCTTGCTCTTAGACCCCTTTCGGTTCACCCCCATTTTAACGAAACCCTCAATTCACACCTGGACTTCATTTATTGGTCAATGGTTTAAGCTTTCACTACAATGCACGCTCACACGTTGTTATGAAGGTAGATCTAGATTTACCACGTTCAAATGTCGTGGATTAGACAGCCTAACCAACACTTTAAAGAGATACTAAACTAATGCAACCTAAAACCCTGCGGGAGAATCGGTAAATTGCTAAGATTTTGATCAAGATGGGATGGTCCGATTTTTGTCCAAAAACCACGTTCGAGGCGGTTATGAGGGCTGCCATCGACAAGTTAAAGTTGATTGAGTTTATCCCGAAGCATTCCTTGCCTCTGCTGCAAGTTCGTCACCATTTCTTTATTCCCGTCACCCGTAACTCACGTCGGCGTCACCTCCTTCATAAGATGCATCCCCGAGCCAAGGATGAGGAATTTCATGAGTAAGAGTAAGAATTGTCAAGGTTTACACTCGGGGATTAGTGGACTCATCCAGATTGGGCCTCGCAGCGTCGTAGGCAAGGATTTCTGGGTGAGCTCTCTGTTACCTCGATGATAAATCCTGAATGACCAGCGTCTATCGACAAGCGCCAGGTGACACATTGTAGCAAATCATAGCACTGATCCACATTCTTCGGTGTTTTACAAAACTGCAATGGCACCGATAAAGATTTAAGCCTGAATGCAGAGAGTAAGAGAAGCCTGTGCAATATTTTCAACAGGGTGAAGATCTCACTCCACACAAAACCCTGGAGGCGGCACATACCCTGTACTTGGTAGCTAAGTACTTCCAGCTGTCAGATGGGTGAGAATAAGCATCTAATCCAGTATCGATAAGTCCCTCCATGAATCAATGCTGATAAGATGGTCCATCAATCGATCATGACACCACTTTATATGATGAATGAATCAGTCTAGATACCACGCTATATAATGATTGACGTAGATATAGAAATGTTAGGAAAGTTTGAAGCGGCGTATGTAGTTGTCAATCTGAGTGGCCCCCAACCTCCAGATGCTTTTTTGAAGCCCTGTCCTTTTCTACCATCATGCCGCGCATGGTGCAGTAACAGGGTCGGACCAAGGCCGAAGCCTACCTTGTAGACTAGGATTTTGTATCGGGGAACAAGGTTGAAGATAGCTTAACGCTGCTTTTTGAAACAACGGCAGATATGTGCCAGTGATGAAAGAGTAGGTGGGTGTGTCAGTTAGCTGATATCGATAGCACTACTTTGTTTGATAAACTGGTATACGGGATGAGATGGTATGGGATGAAATTGGTATCATTGGATATTGGATATAAGGTAATGCAAGAAATACCATTTTGAGAAGACGAGCGATGAAAGGTTGTATGAAGAGATAAAATATGTAGCTACATACATACTAAGATACTTTCGTAGACATTCCGTACAGAGTAGACACCTTGCTCTGTCTGTACTTCGCAGGCACTCCGCAATGAAAACTTTCTGGGTTAATACTCGGAAACATCTCGTGGAGAATTCTTGTCCTGTCAGGCACGAACGTTCAAAAGAAAAAGGGAGCCATAGATTGATCTGAGCTTTTTATCTTTCTACTCCGTACTCGTAGATACTGTCGGCAAAGTCTAAGCTGGGCTGGCACAAGCACGATATCGATACTGCAAGTCAATTGTCTTGGAATCAAAGATCTCATAGATTCTTGGAAGGCTTAATATTTCCATATACGCCCTAGACTCCAGACTCCAGACTCCAGCCTCCAAACTCTAGAGTCAAGATGGAAGGAAAACTTAAGACATTTCCAGTTCCAAGCTTCTCCCAGATTCTGTAGTATCGTTATTTTGATATCATGTCTTAGTCCTGTACCACTCATACTTTGTACCAGCTCAACAAAGCCGTTGAGAGTACCTAGTCGAGTGATACAATATAAACTGTTCCCCTGTCATTGTCAAGTCAAGATCTTCGGGATTTTCAGCAATGGGTGAGGAATGTGAGTTGCAGTATCTGGAGGAGTTGACTTGTCAGATCTGATTATATATTCTTCAGACTTCGAGAAACCAAGGAAACAATATGATAATACAATACAGATTTCTTTTGCTTTTGATCATATTGAGCATTCACTGAGCTATGATTTCTAGAGAATGCCAGAGAACAATCAGACCACGCTAAATACATCTACTTGCCATGTATCATGTAGCTTTGCGAGACCTGCAGCATGCCTCACTTAATCAGTCACACATGATCCAGATACCAATATTTGACCAAGAACCTCCCGCGCGCGATATTGAGGGAGTGAGGGGAAATAGATGAACAGATGTGGCAAGTATTGATTATCTTACTATGTGGTCTGTCTGGTCAAAAGAAAAGTAAGCACCGAATCGCAATATAGCCAATCATCCATCTATCACGATTTACGATGCAATCCATGGATATATATGGCTGACATAAATGATCAGGGGATGCGGCACAGTCAGTAGCCATAGGAGAATAATTTACCATATGTTAACGGGTTACAAGAGTATTACGAACTAGATAGTAATGGGATAGTTTTGAACATTAATCATTAAGCTTTCGGACCTTTCACACTTTCGATTATGATCTCGTAGACGACTCGCATGACTACCACCACCTGCGATTATCTACTTACTCTCTCTCCAGAAACCAAGGCGCTACCGTCATACAATCTAGGTACTCAACTTTACTGACTTGCCTCAAACTAATGCAAGCAAACTCAAAGTTGACAAATCCGTCTTTCGGAGTCTTTAACTAGGTGACAGATAGATGATACATACCGATGCTAGCTCTTTTCCGGTCAATTGATACGATTGATATTTGCGGGGAGGGGGAAGTTGGGGAAGAAATCCAATGTTCAAAGAAATAGTCATACATCTACTTTTCTTTTGTTTTTTTGTAGGAAGTTACACTTCAAGTGGTTTAGATTGATATTCAAAACATGGTCACAAACAATCCTAGCATATCAGAAAAGAATCCTAGTCATAACCCACGCTGCAATTGTACATTGTAGAAACACAAGGGAAGGGCATAATCACACCCTTTTAATCCATTTTCATGGACCGAGTAGATGGATGGACATCAAATCGAAGTACGAGTAAAGGAGTAAACTACTAGACAGAGTCTTTAGTACAATCTACATGCTCTCTACCTGGATACTTGTATCTTGCATATCAATCGATCGAGTACCTTCCCATTCTGTATATTTTTCTTCATATTTCTCCTTCAGTATTAGAAAAAGGGATTTACTTACTGTCTTTTCCCTAGGAAGAGCAATTGAGTGATTCAATTCTTCGAAATCTCGGATCCTGGCCACACAATTGAAGAATATCGGCAGTTCGAATTCTGGTTGAAATAACGTAAGGTTCCCGGTATTCATCCAGCAGGACATTCAAAAAGTACCACTATACAGGACGACATAGAAAATTGAATAGTATCTCACTTCCTTTTACAAAAATACCTGAATCTCTTTCTCCTCCTTCCCCTCCTCTTCCTCCTCCTTCAAATTTCTCGCCAATATTACGTAGGAGACCATATATCTATCTCCTCCAAAAGGTGCTGAAACATATCTACACAATCTACATATAAGGTTAATACTTAATCCTTCTTTAACTTGGCCGTTTTGCCCGTGGTTCACATCTCTAAAGAGTAAACTCCCTCACATTGTACTCTCACACTAAAAAGATTCCTTGCCCCTGTCCTCCTGTACAGCACCCAGTCCAGTACAAAGGGAATCCACTATCCGCCATCCACAGCCCACACTTGCCGACCATACATCTTCCCGACTGTGCATCTTATTATTATTATTATTATTAAAGAAGAGACTACTTCGTACTATCTGCTTGGTTACGAATTCCCCAGTCCATATTGTAAGGATCTCCATGAACCTTTTCCACGCACAACTTCAACTTCGCAAGGGGTCTGTCTTCTTCTTTACAATCAGCATCAGCACAAGCCTCAAGGGATTTTGTTCTTCTTCACAATCACAAAAGCTCTTCTTCTTGCAATCACCAAACAACCACTTCTTCCGCCTACCCTCCTAGAAGAAGACTGAATCTGAATACTGGATACATACTGGATACTAGGATAGGATTCTGATTACTAGGTATGTCCCATCTGTACTATTCATCCTCTACTTGCACTTGCACTTGCACTTGCACTTCTTCCTCCCCAGATTTAACAAACCGAAAACAGACTTCTTCAATCAAATTATACACAGTACCATATTCCAGTACTCGTATAGTACCATCAAGCACAGTATACTTACTTCATTGGTATCACGAGAACTTATAATCCTCATCAGAAGTCATTGCACATTCAAAGATTATCTCCTTTTTTTTTTTTCGTATTTTTATTACCTCTTAATTATTTTATATAAACCTGTCAAACCTCGGGATCTCCACAGTACCTTTTTTATTCTTTAATTTTTTATATATTTTCCACCCGCATTTATCTTTCCAAAGGAAGACGGTACATATTACGGTACATACTCTCTCACTCTTTATAACAAACATATAAAGCCAATTCCCACCAGCCCACCATCCCACCATAACCTTAGCCACCGAGTCTTTAGTTCTATACGCGAGGACCCGACCACCGATTACCGATCACCGCTCCCCGAAAACCATCATCCATCATCCTCCCTTGCAGAACAAGACAAGAACACAACTTATACATTATCTGCACTCTTCCAGAAAAAAAAAACAAAAAACAAAAAAACTTAAACCTTCACAACATACAAAGCTTCAATTCAACCTCTGTTTCAAGTTCATTCTTACGATATACGATATACGATATACGATATTCGACATTCACTACTCAATCTTCAATATCTTCCCACCCAGCTTGAACAGCCTATCCTATCATACATCACACTCCAATACTCATTCTTCAATTGCGACTCGCGACTAGCGACTAGCGAATCTTGCCCGCTTCCTATCTCCAGTCCTAAATTAAGAAAAACCCCCGCCGCCACTCAAAATAGAATAGACGATAAGTAATCAGGGCAAGCAATTGTGTCGATCAAATCGATCATGATGGATTCACGTCCGCCATCAACTAGAATGCCCACGGGGCTGGCTGAAGTTTTGAATGAAGTCGGCCCTGAAGAGCGTATGAGAGATTCTGCTTATTATTCAAACCTAGATTCGTCATCGAAGCGTGAGTCTCTGGGCATTTACTGAGTGTGCGCTTCTCTTAACATGCTAACGAGTACTCTCAATGTAGATAACTCGCAACAATTATCCAACGGCGAAGTCATCATGGCACCTTCACCAACTGGATATCAATCCTCCAGCGCTGATATAAGTCCCTCACCTGCAGCAAATCACATTGCCAATCAACAGCTTACCTCTCCCACTTCCAACGGCATGAGTGTCGCATCTATGGTCTCTCCATCATACGAACACTCCATGGCAAACTCATTACTGTCCATGGGTCAATCAAATAGACAATCATATGGATCGGGACTGGGAGCGTTTTCAGTGAACGGAGATTCCCGCCGGGAGAGCGTCGACTCGAGATTGGGGTTTCAAGAGTTGCGACTCAATTCCCCATACGCCAGCAATAACCAATCAACCACTTCAATTCAAAGCACCCTACAGCAGCAGCGCAACCCTGGAAATGCCACCGATCGCCTGTCAAACCCTCGTTTCTCGAACAGCTATCAACCTCAACGTCTACCAGAACCAACATCCCCCAGAAGTACAATGCCAAAGACTGCTCCCAAAATTACTGGTCCTGCCATGTCTAGTATCGCTCGGGCTGCTGAGCCAACTAGAGGAGAAGCCTGGGCGTTTCCCGAGGAGCCAATCAGGATATCAAACTCACACGATCGCCATGCCGAGGACAGCCAGAGCATAAGCAGAGTCGGTACCTCGTTCTTAAATCTTGACTCGAGACGTAGTAGTATGGCAGACTCGGTTGCAAGCAGCCAATATACCACAGAATCTCGTCTGCCAGCTGGGCAAAGAAGGTTAGAAGATGGAGTGTCCGCCGATTTCAGATCATCGCGAGCATCATCCGAGTTCCAAAACGTATCACATCATCATCATTCTCTACAAAATCGGCAAGTATCCGAATTACAAGCTGACGATGCCGATTCTCCAAACAACGGGCAACCCTACAGCCGCACTCCTGAACTTCGTGTAAGCCATAAACTAGCGGAAAGAAAGCGCCGAACTGAAATGAAGGAATTGTTTGAAAACTTGAGGGACTTAATGCCTCAAGAACGTGGTAATAAAGCTAGCAAGTGGGAGATATTGACAAAAGGTATTTATATTAAATACCATGCATTGACTATGTGCTAAGAAAATTACTATAGCTATCGCCGAACACCACTCACAGACTAAGGAAATTCAAGATTTGAAATCGAGGCTACACAATTCACAACTAGAGAATGAGAGCCTTCGCCGTGAGAACAATGTCATCCGCTTGGAGAACTCACAGCTTCGTAACGAAGTCAACCAAGGCGGTTCCAATAATCACCAGTCGGTGATGAACGGCTTCACTCCAATGCCACAGAACGGCGGTTCACACGTCAATATGAATGCATACCAACAAGAGAGTTATGCCCCAAGAGGTTCGTATCAACGTGAAGAACAATTACCACCACTTCGTGGAATATCCCAACCTGAATCCATGAGTGGAGTTCAATATCAGTCGGATTTAAACCGTAATGGTTATCGTGATCCTCGATTTTGAATAGAGTTCAGATCATTTGGACGATATACGGATTATTTCCTCAACAATCTTTGCGACCAAAAATTTCAATCGAAGGAAGGGTTTGACCTTTATTATAATTTACCTGCAGCAGACTCTTCCACAAGAGATTCGCTTTTGAAGAAGTCACTTTTCTCGGCTACGAAGCTATCTTTCTAACGATATTATACCCAAAAGTGTTACAAAAATCCTTGCAAGACCGAATTTCACTCTGTGTTATTTAATCACTTTCATTGAGCAAATCCTTTCTCGCTTCTCATCTATCTATCCTCGAAACACGTGTTCCATTAGAAAACCGGTTGGCGTTTTACGTTTCACTTTATAGTATCTATATTCCCTTTTCTTCTTGGACTTGCCAATCATCTGGCCTTTTTTTTTCAATATCTTATTACATCCAAATACAAAAAGTGGAGCGTACATTTCTCGTGCGTTCAGGAGTTAACTGGGGTTTTTTTGCATTTCTGGTATGGAGTGGATGGGAGATTGCAATATCTGGGGGGGGAAATGGGTGGGTGGTGATATGGAACATCGGAGAATACTGATTCTACGAAAGAGTGGAGGAAGGCGTTACTTGATTATACCCGCTCTCATCTTGGGGTTTCTATTACTATCTTGCCTTTTTTGGATACCGTCTCGAATTTCAATGTTCGATCGTCTTCGATCGAATTGATTTGGAATGGGAAACGGGAAAGTTGGATAGACTGAAATTTGGCATGGACAGGATGAGTTAGCACAAACTACTTGGGCGCTGCGACTTTTGGACTTTTGGACCTACTACTTGGATCTTGGAACGTATGAAAGGGAATGTATGGATGGACAGATGCATGGTTGGTTGGTTGGTTGGGGATGAAGTGTTAAGATAATGAATGACTCTAGTCAAGACAGAAATAGAATGGATGACATTCGCCTGAAAGATTTCAGCCTATGTCGTTGATTTTTTCATGTAAGCGTTGCTATTGAATATCTGATCTGCGAAGTACGACTAGTGAAGTTATCTCTTTTTATAGTGTGGATGTTCGAGCATGCAATTTTTGTTCTGCTGGGGCGCGGGGGTTGGTAGTCTGGTTGTATAGCTGACTAGCCGGGAGGCTCTTTCTCTGATATGTATTAGACCTCTCCGGCAACCTTCGATATGGACCCACCTCATAGCTCAAGTAGGCATCATGTCAGTTTCGAAGGTGGGGAATGGGAGGGGGGAATGGGGGAGGATGAGATGAGTAACCGCGATATTGAACATTTGTTGATAACGACAGAAAGGGTAAAAGATGAAAGTCATTTTTGATATGTTATGATTTATACTTCATGGTTCATGACTAACTATAGTTTATTAATGTTTGCTGTTTCATGTTCGTCTGAGCTTAGTAGTTGGGGTGGCTAGATGGGTATGAATGGATAGAAAGATGGAAAGACAGATGGACGGATGGACTCACATTTGCATTCGCAACGGTTCGATTCGCTTCGGTTAATCTCGAAAAGTGCACTAACCCTCTCCTCCTGCACAAACACAAACACAAGCGCAAATACAAAGAGAGACTCAAAAACCGCGGGGACAAGAGTAGCGACGGTAGGCGCAAATAGCGCGATAGGATCGGTTGCTTGCGTGCAGATGTTTTGGATTGTGTATTAGAGCGGCGAAGGGGGCGGGCGAGATTACTAGTTGTGCGTTGGGGTTGAGTGCGTGTGAGGTGGGGGGTAATGTGGAGTGAGGACGGGAGGCGAGAGAGGGGGGATAGGAGAAGGGAGGAGAGGAGGAGAGAGAGGGAAATGGAAGGATGGGTCATATGCATTATTATGTTTTATATTTCAACGAGAAGATGAATGTACGAATAATCAAAAATATGTATATCAATTCCCCTAACTAATTCACTTAGATCGCCAACCTAGCAACCTCGCTACCACACATAAAAACAATCAAAAAAACTTCATCATAAATAATGCAAATTCACGAATAAAAACTTCCCCCCCCCTTTCACCCATCATATTCCATACCTAGATCCATACTTCTTCCCATATGTACTTCACTCCCACTCCTTCATTCAAAATCCAAAAGCTAATCAAGGAACCTCGAAATAACTAAAATAATCAGTGGGGTTTCTCCCTGCGCTCACTCCTCCGCCGGGTACGTAGATTTTGTTCCCGATTGCTACTGCGGATGTGCCGTGCTAGAGGGTGGAAGTGGAGGTTAGTATTGAGGCATGGGGGGGAGGCGGGGTGAAGTTTGCGGGGTAGTGTTTCATGTGATCTTTTAGGAAAAAATAAAAGGGGGAGAGTGGGGCAAAAAAGGCGAGCTGGGTGGAAAGAAGACATGAAGAAGTAAAGCGAAGATAAACCATAAGAGACAGACAAACATACCCTCGGAACATCCATCGGTGCATAAGTCCTCCACTCATCCCTCACGGTATCATACGCCTCATTCTCCTCGGAGACTCCACTCTTCCTCTTGCTATTCCCCTCTCCCCCCATAACAAAAATCCGATCCCCGACCACCGCGCTCGCAACGCCTCCTCTCGCCGTCGGCATTCTCTTTTTCTCGCTCCACGCCCCCGTCCGAAAATCATACATATAATTCGTATCCACGACCTTATCATGACCAAAGGCTCTTCCCCCAATCACATAAAACGGGCCATTCTCCCCGATAAATCCCGTCCCGGCGTGATCTCTCGGCTGCGGAAGCGCAGGAAGCGATGTCCAGGCCTCGAAGCCGGAGGCGTATGCCGTGAAGGATGAGACGCTGGGTTGGTATGTTGCGGAGAGATTGAGAGATGTAAGGCCGCCGGCGAGATAGACGGTATTGCCTCTGCGTGCTACGGCCGCGGCGCCGACTTGGAAATTGGAGGGCATGGAGGTCGAGATTTGGGTCCAGAGATCGCTGGATGGATCGTAGCGGAAGCAGGAGCGGCTGGCGATCCAGTTTCCGTTGGGAGACTGAGGGTCGGGGGTGAGTCCGCCGATGAGATAGATGACGCCGTTGAGGACGGCGGCGTTGGCTTGAGTGAGGGGGAGTGGGAGATCGGCAGCCCGAGACCAGGTATTGGTCAGGATGTGGAAACGTTGCGTGAGGGTTGTGGTGGGGTAGGGATTGGCAGCGGAGTTGGAAGAAATGATACCACCGAGGATATAGATGTAGGGGTCTAGATATACGGTTGTATGTTCTTGACGGGGGTAGAGAGGGATGGATGGGAGGCGATGCCAGGATCCTGGGTTGGTAGTGAGGCTGGTTTCTGTTAGAGATTGTGGGAGGGCGGTGATGAGGGCGAAGAGAGATGGGATGATGGTGAGTGAAAGGAAGGGGAAAATCATTGTAATGGATAGATGAATCTGTACTGCAGTATATATAAAGATACACGTCAATATCAAATCTCGTGGATGAAACCCAGAGGTAAGCTTGTGATTTTGCTTCAAACCTGTGAGTCTATGGGTTTAAAAAAATATAAATTGGGAGCGGAGAAGTTATATAGTAAATAAAAGCTTGAAATACCTTCTTACACAAATTGAATTCAACATTAGCGATTGGACAATCCATTTCCCCTCAACAACCTGCAATCCGTGTAACGAGGTAACGTAATTGTTCGATCATTGACCAATTGATTTTTACCCTGCTGCTGTTGAGTAAATGCAGATCGTCATATCAAAAGCGGTGATACGACTTCGAATCAAATATCAGAAGGGGCATGAGAGAACTCGGTGAAGCTCGTATCGCAATGCACCCTGCAAGATATCAATAGTTATCAGATGTGCGACCCGAAACATGCATGAGAGTTTTTATAGTTCGGCCCCCCATGCATTGGTATACCATTGCGATGAAAGAGCTAAGTATTCGTGAAAGGGAACATTCTTGTCTCCTTGTATATTCAACCCAACAATTAACAGATACAATTGATTATGTCACTGACCGTCTTTGATTATTAAACATCTATCTCCCGTCACACAGTCATTACAATCACTTAGCCCCTTTCCTCTCATCAACTTCCCTCGTAAACTCCCCCCTCCCCACCACCCAACTCCATAAGCCTAACCACTTCTCCCTTCCTCCCTTTCTCCTCCAGATCCTTCCTCGATGCCTTGCACTTCGCCGTATAGCCACACTTCTTCCCACCCCCAAAAAATGTTTCATCCGGACAACTATGACCCCATAGCTCCAACACGAGTACCCAAACTACCAATCCGGTGACGGTGGAAATTAGTGAGAGAGAATTAAGAGATGAAAGTGGCAGACAAATGAGGATTATGCAGACGACGAGACGGTTGAGCATGCGGTAGCGTTTGGCGAGTCGGATGCCGTGATGGTCTTTCTTATGGATGTGGCAGGCTGATATCATACCTAAAGGAAAAGGTCAGTTGAAATGAATGAATGGATGCAAAGAGAGATCGAAGGGGAGTCCATACCCATACAAAAGAGTGCAACACCGAAACCAGCACAATAAAACCAACGCAAACCAACAGATATTTCAGATTCCGATTTCGCCTGATATGCTTCCGTAAGACTCTCAAGTGAAGTATCACCACAATCTCTTGCAACAACGAGTCTAGAAAGTGCTGCACCACCTAGAACATAACTCATAATAAAGGGGAGATGTGCCAAACTCCAAATGATAGAAGCTTTAACATCCCGTCGAATAGCATGCGCAAATAAATCCGTACCATCTAAATCAAAATAAATCCAATTAAAAACAAATGCTTGAATAAGGCCCAACACGGCCTTTCCAAAGAATGCATTTAGCCCAAATGACGCTGCATTTTGATAGATGATAGCGACAACTGAATAGCCAAAGACCAATGTCACAAAGGCGTTAGTTCTTTCGGTTTTATGTTCGATGTTTGTAGCGGGGTAGAATTCAAATACCCGATCAGTCCATTCGGCAAGTCTGATTGAGATGAATTTAGAACCTCGAACAAGGAATACTACACCTACTGTACCGCTTAAGTCGATGAATATGGCTATAGCAATAATGGCGAATCGTTCAGGTAAGTCGACGTAGATACTTCCTATCCAGAGGGTACTGGGAATTAAAATAATAATGGCTTGGGCTATTAGCATGCCTCGGACCATGGGTATACACCATGCGAGAAATAAATAATATGAGCCCATAAAGAGACGGGCAGTTAGGTAGAATGCTACTAGCATCGTGTATGAATTTTCGAAGGCTTCCAGCATATTTATTGTGAGACTATTCAAGGTCAGTATGAAATCAGTGGAGAATGATGATAGTGTGTAAAAAGCAGCATCAGATGAATATGCGTCTTCACTCACCCAAGTAAACACGCCATGATAAACAATATTGAGACTCTTTGAGCTATATCATCGGTTTCGAACCAAGAGATAATGAGAGCTAGATCACTCCAAATCTTCCAGCTCATGATAAATGTTATTGCAAATCTTAGGAGCTCATATCCAGTAGGATCTTCAGCGGCGTGATCTCCATTTATAGCGAGAATACCAACGTATAAAAGGTCAACAAAGAGTTCAAATGATGCTACCTCAGTAGTTCCTGATGCTCTCCAGAGTAGACCACGATGGAAATATTGCCTGACGGTAGGCTTAACATTGTTAGTATGTTCAAATTCAACAAGAAAGGGATAACATGAGTTAGTATTCATATCATTGTAAGATTACAACTGTACCTTTTTATAAAGTTTCATAATTCTCCCCTTTCTCTTTTCCGCCGCCCAATCCCTCTTGCCATGATCATCAGGCCCGTGATACACCGAGTTCGCTCTACTTGTATCTCCAGATCCATCATCATAAGTTCTCAAATGCGCACTATACCCATATTTAGAAAAGTTCGCGTCCAATGCCACCGAATGATCCGACAACATATGAAGCTCTGAGCCCAAGGCATCCAATTCTGATTTCACATTTTCGAATTCATCATAAGCGTCACCATGTTTTTCTTTCAACGCCTGTCGCTTAGACTCATGATGGGTATGTGCAGTTTGAAGCGCGTCGAGATGCTCTGGGGATCCATTTATCACAAGATCAAAAGGTTGGTCCTTTTCTATGGTGCTGAGACGTCGGCGAAGGAGATCGGCCTCTTCTGGAGAAGGCGCTATGTGCACTTTCCGGCCATTTGGAAGCATGAAATTGCGGAGTCGATGACCTCTGTGGTGATCACTGTGGGCAGTGGAAGTCCCATGTGAGATTGGGGTTGTAGACATCTTCAATGTAGATATCTAAATTTCGTAGAAGATACCTTCGTACTGAATATAGAATTATTGCTGCTTCATACAAATTGATCCTTTCCGGTGTTTGTGTGGCTGCTGATATCTGGAATATGTGGCTTGAAAGGAAGCTGAACGATAAACAAATAGAGATCCAAGAATGTTCAAAGCTGGTGAGAGATCCTATATTCAACCAGCATTGTTCATTGTCATCCGAACTCCATAATAACAAAAGCAGAAGATGCAGCAGTCGATAAATTGATATAAAAAACCATCTTCAGCTGATATCAAAACATAATTAGCCATTTATGAAGACGAAAGGAGAGAGGGTAAGCTAGGGAGGGTCAAGAGAAAAAGGACTAAAACTAGAACTAAGCGTTCGGGCATCAATCATTCTTCGCCAAGCTTAGTAATCGCATTAGCTTCTAAAAGTCCCTGTTTTCTCCATGGGGAATTATCCGAAGGGGTTAAGAGTTTATAGAGATGTCATTCTTTAAATGGGTAAGGTAATGTTATTATTCTTCACTTCGAAATCTTTGAAGGAGTTCCTATGATTTCGTTTCAGCTATGCATTTGAAAAAATAGAATAGAAATAGAAATAATTGAGATAATTATGGCTATTTCGGATTAGATGAGATTTGCGTTCGGATCCGAAGTCTCTGGTCAAGCATCGAGAAGAAGAAGGAGCGAGGGAAAAAGGAAATGAAACCATCCATCTACATTGACTGGTCACGTACTGGAAGAGAAGATTGGGTCCCTTGAAGGGATAGAGACGTGCGCAATTAGTAATAGTGATTGCTGTTCCAATCTCGAGTACAATCATATGCGAAGGGAAAGGAGAATGAGATGACATTGATATGAAATTGGTTTCAAATCAAAGAATCATTTGGGAAATTCATATGATTGTATTGAACCATAGTTTGAATCAAACATAAACTGAATACGAAATAATATATTAAATTTTATGATTACAGTTTACACCCAGCCAGCCAGGTTCTATCCACACGCCCATTCAATAACCCAGCATCATGATATCATTTAAAAACTACACAGTTTACTCTTTCCACAAATGCCCCTCGCCAACATCTCAATACTTCCACTACTCAACAATTCCAAAACCTGTAAGTTGGCCTCGAATTCCCTCGCAATAAAATTCCTCACCTCAATCGCCACCAAAGAATCCAATGCATAGTTTGATAAACTCCGCGTTACATCCATATCTTCTGCTTCCAACATCAAAACAGAAGGTAGGATATGTAATAATCCTCGTGTAACAGCTTCCTGCGCTTCCTCAATTGTGGTAGCGTTTTTAAGCGCCGCATTGAAGGATATATTGGCCGATGGAGAATCGGAGGGAGAGGATGAAAGGGCTTCGTTGGCGAGTCGTAGATGTTTGAATTTGGCATCATTAGTCCAAAAAGGTGGTGGATTGGTGATACGCATCCCAGTTATTGTGTGGTTGTTACATGTGCTTTTTAAACGACCAGTAATGGCAGCCCCGAGAAGTGCTAGTACTTCTGCTTCGCATATAGTGTCACTTCCAAGATTCTTGCTTACTTCGGCTGCTGCGTCGGGGTTTTCTGCGAGATATCCGGCGTCAGATACGGCGGTAAGATCTAGCGATGAGGCAGGCAAGCCTTGAGTGAGACGATACTGCACAAATGCATTCAAGAATATATTGGCAGAAGAATAGGCCGCCTGTCCCCTGTTTCCTACTGCACCGGCGGTGGAGGAAATGGCGACGAAGAAATCTAATTCCTGCGATTTAAGAGCATTATGGAAGTTCCAGGCACCTTGGACTTTCGATTGAATGACTGAGGTATAATCCTCATATGTCATTTTCTCAAACAGAACATCCTGCTTGTGTTAGTCATATTAAAATATCATCAGACGATTGTACTTACTCGTAACACCATAGCTCCATGAATAACACCTCTTACTTCAGGCATATCAGTAAGCTCATTCGCGACCAAATTATTCACTGCATCACTATTCGACACGTCACAACGTCGAATTAAGATATTGGCACCAACGGTCCCGAGATCCTCAACTGTCTTCTTGACTTCTCCAGTGATGGAGCCACTTCTCGACAAAAGAACAAGATGTTTGGCACCTCTGCTGACCATCCACCTAGCCATACTTCGGCCTAAACCACCAGTTCCTCCAATGAGAATGTATGTCGCATCTGGACGCAGCATCTTGCTTCTCTTATTTGCGGGAGTGGCCTGTGGTATTGTTAGTATTTTGTATGCCAGTGTGTCTGGGGAATATTGACCTTGACCAAATCATCTGGCTCCGGCGCAATGATTAACTTTCCATCGAAGGTCGGTGATTGTAGTGTCTTGAATGCTATCTGAATGTCCGAAATTGGGAAGACTGTGAAGCTGATAGGCTTGATGGTACCTTGAATCAAGAAGCTAGAGATACGCGAGAGGAGAGCGCTTAAAATTTTAGGTCTTTCAATGCCCAGAGATATCAAGTCAACGGAAGAATAACTTCTGCTGGTTCCGCTTCCGAGATTTGGAAGATTTTCTTGTTTTGCGAGATTAATGAAGCACCCAAAGTTGCTCAAGCATGAAGAGATCTCTTGCAGCGAATCTGCATCTGTTGGGACACAATTCAATACGATGTCAAAGTTGCCTCTGTGTGTTTGTTGGAGACTTTTTGGTCCGAATGAAGTATTGCGGCTCACGATTATCTCCTTTTCAGAGAGGCCATACATCGCTTTAAGTGTCTTCTTCTGCTCAGTGCTACCAACTGTTACGGAAACTCTGGCACCCATAGTCTGGGCAAGACTGAGAGCTGCTTGTCCAAATGCACTGGATCCTCCATGGATCAAGACAGTATCATCTGGGAGTAATCGTCCGATGTCGTTCAAACCATAGTATGCAGTGCAAAATGCCACAGGAATCGACGCGCCAACTTCGAAAGATATATTATGATTGATCTTAAATGCGGCAGACGAATCCATGAGAGCCCGGCTAGAGTAAACCCCTTGAGATACCGCAATTCCTGCAATACGATCGCCCTTGGCAAAGTTGGTAACACGACCACCTGTCTTCGTAACGATACCACTACATTCGCAGCCAAAGCCGTCATAATCAGTGTTTCTCAAAATAGCAGCGAGATCTAATGAGTTCATGCCGATAGCTTTAACCTCAATTTCAACCATGTTACCTTCTATTGATTCCTCTAGTGATGCATCAATAAAATGAAGGGTTTCAACGACACCTGGTACTGAGATGGCCATCTTCAAAGGTCGATCTTCCTGTCTAAACGGTGTCACTCCAATGCAGAGTCTTTTGTTTGTTTGTGAACGTATTCGTTCATTTCTGGGTCGTTGATGATACGTGGCGTAAGGAATTTGCCATTTCTCTCCATAAACTCCAATTCGCAGTTCGCATCAGCTTGTGGATCAAAGACAGCTTTGAAGAATTTTAGAATAGCGTTGGTCGTGTTCTCATGAAGAAGAAAAGTCTCAGGATCCAAGTCTAAGGTTGCAAATTTGAGCATTGTCTCAGAGCGAATACTTCTGCTTAGACCACTGACCATGTTAGTCGTAGGATTAGTTGAATTGACGTATGCTCCTTTGACAACCCAGAGTATTCCACGAGAACCAACCAATGTCTTCTGTAATGTAAGAAATTGGGAACTCGTAAGTGTTGATAATAATGGTTTATCAAGCTCCGAGATGAAGAGACAGAGCTTTTCGGTTGTTTCGACCTGAGATAGATTGCCTGTTTCGGGTTTGCTCCCTGTCAAATTCTCTAGAGATTCGGCCAATTTGGATGAAAGAGCCTTTTGTTCATCCGAATTCCCATGAATAATGACGACTCCTCGGAATGGATCGTTGTGACTTTTTGCTCCATTCGTTGTTCCATTCGCTGATTCATTGGGTGCTTCTGATACCCGGTTTGAGTGACCATCGTCTTCCGCAGAAATCGAAGACTGAAATATAGGCTCCCAATCCAGTTTGTAACAAAGTTCTCTGTGTACATCGTTCTCAGAATTTAATTGTGTTTCTATGATTGGTGAAACTGTCAAATCGCGGATTGTAATTAGTGGGTCTTTCGATAGGTCATTTTCAACGGCAAACATTGAGACGTTGGTGGGTTTTGGGCGATCTGATGGAAAGGTGCCCTCACAGAAGGCGCGGAGAGATGCACCAGGACTTTTCATGAGTTCAGTTATTTCTCGGGAAATCGTTATCTGTCCAACAGATGAAGGCAAATAGATGGTATCCAATGAAAGCTTTCCGGCGTCGATGATTGGCCAATACATCTCAATGACTTGTTCGAGTAATGCTGGGTGGATTATCATATCTTCTTGATGTTCCTTTGACATTTCTTGCTTGGTGTCTGGAACCACCACGTGTGCTATTGCGGCAGATTCACAGGCGAGGCAATCATTCATACCTTGGAAACTCGATCCATATGAAACACCAATGTTGGAAAGCGAATTGTATAAGTCGGATTTCTTGATGGCACATGTTGCTGCTTCAGTCATTCTTCCGATGCTTGATTTCATCCCACGCCCAAGGTCATTATTGACTAGTTTTGTGGCTATTATTCCCTGGCAATGCAAGGTCCATCCTTTATTCGCAGCCCACGAATGAACTTTGAACTCATCCCAAATTTCAGAAGCAGTCTTGCCTTGTGTACGGGGACGCAGCTGAAGAGTAATCTCGACGGGATCTTCGGTAAGCATAAGTGGCTTGATGACCATAAGATCGCGAAGATCAAAGTTGTCGTACTGAATATTGTTAGATGCTGCTTTCTGGGATGCCGCTTCGATTGCTATCCCAATGAAAGCAGACATGGGGAAAAGTGTTAGTGATTGAATTTTATGGTGTCGAAGCCATGGAACATCATCGATTTGGAGAATATTTCTCCAAGTTGGCTCAAGATCATTCGAGTAATTGGCCAGCGTACCTAGAAGATCATGACGCCGAGCTGTGCGGCTTTTGTGCTTCTGAATTAGGCGTGGCTCATGCCAGTACTTTGTTGTGTGGTTCCAGGGATATCGAGGCATGTCGATCAATAATGAAGGGGGATTGAGAGGAGAAGTGATATTAATGGCACCAAGGTCAAGGAATGCGCCTTTGGTGAATAATGTTGAAGCTAAGTCGATTGCTGTTTCTACAGCATCCTTCTTTCTCACGAGCGCAGATGCATAAGGAATTTTCATTGCATCTTTTCCACAAGTCTTCAGGATCTGTTTGATTGGGCCTGCGAGAGCTGAATGGGGTCCAAGTTCAATAAGCATGTTAACACCAGTTTTGTTTCCATCGCTTGGTGCGCACATATCCGTCACAGCTTCGGAGAATCGAACAGCTTGTGTCAGATTGTCGACCCAGTACTCGGCCTCAAGTCTTGATCCCTCAGCAAGATGGCCAAGTAATGAAGAATGGAATTTGACATTTGAAGTTTTCGGAGGAGCAAGAGACTGAAGGCAGCTTCGGTAATCCTTTGAGACCAAGCTCATGTGGTGAGAATGATAGGCCACATCAACTTGTAGCTTTCGATTAAACATTTGTTTCTGTTCCATTAATGCTTGAAGTTCGTCGATGGCTGGTTCATCTCCAGAAATGGTTAAACTAGAAGGACTGTTGAAGCAAGCTATACGAACTGTCTTTGCGCTAAGTTGATCGATGAGTGGCTCGATTTCTTCCTTAGTACATCCCACAGCCATCATTGATCCTCGGAGACCCGAAACTTCTCCCTTAATCCGACAGCGCTAGACCTCTGTGGTATGCAATAGCCATGCAGGAGTCAAGAGGTAGAATACCAGCTGCGTATGCTGCTCCAATCTCACCACTGGAATGACCAGCGACGGCTGCTGGGGTTATGTTCCAACTTCGTAATAAATCAGTCAAAGCCAACTGGATAGCTGTACATGCAGGCTGACTTATATGAGCCTCGTTGACAAGCGACGATGTGGCGTCCTTATTTAGTTCGGTGATTAGGGAGAAAGGAGCCCCGAATGAAACGAGACATTTGTCACAAGCATCTAGAGATGCTGAGAAGACCGGATAATGTTCATAAAGCTCCCGGCCCATTGCATTCCATTGAGCACCCTGTCCGGTAAATATGAAACCTATCCGCAGTGGTTCAATCTCTCTCATTGGCGTGACTTTCCCAGAGTTTAGTGCCTGTATGAGTTCAAAGGATGATGTGGCCGGGATGGCGACCCTCCATTGCAGTCTAAACAGAAACAGGTTAACACCAGTACCGTAAATATCCTCGGACTAGTGACAATATAGCTCAGGTATGTCATGTTCGATAAATAGATGAATGGAATAAGTACTTACAGAGATCTTCGTTGTCCAAGTGTGTAGGCAACGTTACTCATTAGACCATTTTGGAAGAATTCTGGTCTTCGTTCTAGATAGATCCCGATGTTCTTCATGAGTGCCTCTAGCGCTCCTTTATCGTTTGCGGATAAAGTGATCAATCTTCTGCTTTGTAACGCTTTCTCGCTAGATTCTGGCTCAAGCTGATTTATGAAAGGAGCTCGTTCTAGAACAACATGTGCATTCGTACCTCCAAAACCAAAGTTGTTTACACTGGCGAACTTTTTTGGTCTTGGCCATGGGCGTTGACTGATTGGAACCTATCAAAGATCAGCATTAATTCAGTCTACTATAGGTGATCTACGACCGACCTTCAAGTGCCATTTTGAAAATGGTATGTTCTCATTAGGCGTCTTGAAATCGTGATTAGGCAGAATAAAGCCTCTCTCAAGCATCATAGCTGTCTTAATTACCGATATAATACCTGCGATGTATGTCTTAGCTTTTTAGACAATTTACCATAACCAAGTGCTACTCACCAGAAGCAGCTTCAAGATGTCCAATATTGGATTTCACGGATCGAACGAACAGGGGATTTCTGGAGTTTCTGCCTTCTCCAAATACATTGTACAGAGCGGTAGCTTCTATTGGATCTCCAACCTTAGTACCGGTTCCGTGAGCTTCCACGTAACCTGTGTCTTTTGGATCGATACCAGCACTTTCGTAGACGTGTTTCATGAGCGATTCTAATCTAGTCAGCATTTTGGATATCAAAGTTGATTGAATTTAACTCTGGTCTTACCTTGTGCAGAACCATTGGGCATGGTTATTCCAGGAGTTTTACCATCTTGGTTGATGCCACTGCCTCTTATTACGGCTCTTATGTTGTCGTTATCCTTGAGAGCTTGCTCTAAAGGTTTCAAAACGATCAGACCACAACCTTCGCCACGCCCATAACCAGTGCCACGACTGTCTAAAGAGAACGATCTTCCTTCATCAGAAATCAACCTGGGTATGTTAGATGGCATCTCCTGAAATGATATAGGGTTATGAAGGCTCACCGAGAATTTGACATTGAAACCCAATTTTCTGGTAGCATGTTGAGATGGCATCCACCGGTGATAGCTGATTTACATTCTCCATTTCGAATACTCTGACAAGCCTGGTGTAAGGCAACCAAACTCGAAGAGCATGCAGTGTCCATGGTAAAACTGGGACCTCGTAAATCAAAGAAATGAGAAATACGATTTGACTGCATAGCAAAAGCGCATCCTAGGTTGTTCAGTAAAGCACAACATGAGTTCACAAATGATTATTTACCTGTAGCTTGGTACATGGGAATACTATCCGTATCCACAAATGATGCGGATTCGTACTCTGAGAATGAGCCACCAACAAATACACCCACATCCTTCCCAACAATCCCATGTTTGGGAATTCCCGCACTCTCCAAAGCTTCAAAGGTACATTCCAGTAAAATTCTTTGCTGAGGATCCATCGAAGTTGCTTCCTGGGCAGTAAGACTGAAAAACGGCGCGTCACAAAGCCCTACATCTTCTTTGAGAAAATTACCACCGGCAGCATTAAAACAGCCCACTTTCCCTGTATTTGGATGATAGAAGCTTGCGGTATCAAATCTCTCCTTCGGTATTTCCGACCAACCACTTCGAGCTCTCGAACAAAGCTCCCAAAATTCATCCGGAGTGCTAACGTCTCCCGGCAGACGACACGAAATTCCGACGATTGCTATGGGTATCTGCTTTGCAAGTTGGGGTTGGCTATACCCCGAAATGTATCCATCTTTGAAAGCTTGTGAATAAATGTCTTTGAAGGCCTTGACTTCAGGCGCATCATCACTTCGTCGTAGAGCAGCTTCGAAATTCTGCTCTAATATCGTTTCCGCAACTGCACCATTTGTACCCTCCTGGGGCGAATTCCAGGTGGTCGCTGAAGGCGCCATATCTTTCTTGCTGTGATTAAAGCCGTCCGGTATTACGAAAAGATTGTAATATGAATCATAAGAACATGTGAATTGTTTTGGCTGTATGAGCTGAACTGACCTGACAATTTCTTTTTTGGTGCAGCTCAAGCTAATCTTTACTTAGACATGGCCGTGTTCCCAATAACAGCTAGAATCATGGGAAGGATGAGCTTTGAGTTCCCGCTCAAGTGTCGAGTGTGTAAACGGATAAACTCTCGCACGGCTGCCATCCCATGTGCAAAGCGGACGACATTGCACATACCGTGTCAATCAAATCTTGGCCTTCATAATTCATCCCATGTAATTGACAATTCATCGATCAAATGTGGAATGGTAAAGGACGGAAACGATGAATCTGTCAGGTTCAGGCACTTGATCATCACAAAGCTTGCTGGATATTGCATGACTCCATATCATTCTCAGATTGCATTGACCTGCACCCAACATTGGACTCTGGTACCGGTATTTCTGTAACAAAGAATCAATCATAGTACATACTTCCCATATTTCGTTCCATGATACAAGGGGAGAATGATCCATGAACGACGATGACAACTGAGGCATCGACCAATGGCTGAGCCTAAAGCTTAGCTACACCATAACGTTAACCCTTGAACACAGGGAAAGAAGAATGAAACAGGAACGCAAACAAAAACGAAGCTGAAGCACTTACCTGCAGGTCAATTCAAGGAGTTGCTTCTTCTGAATGGATATTGTGTTGTGCACTGAACCTCATTTCGAAACATCTCAAAGGAGTTGAGAGCTGACTCGACCACAAAAGTGCATTTACCCTTATCGTGGCTGTGGTGGTTGGTGTGGCGTATCATTTACCCAGCCACAATAGCACGAAATCTTCTTCTTTTGCTCGAGTAATCATGATCGAGCGGTATATGTACCGGGACTCTCCCCGCCCCCGTTCTCAACCCCATAAAATTTGTGGATCTACGCCCGGCGTGCATGCTCAAGAAGTTCAAATTGAACTAAACGATTTAAGTTTCCTGAACCTTAAGTGTCTTAAGAGTCTCCTATCCAATTATGACGAAGGAGGCAGGACAACCATGATATTCAACTCGGTCGAGGTCAACTTATCAATTTCATCTGTCTGTGCACAAAATCTTAAACTTGTTACAAGATGACGGACGTGACTTGAAGGGATATGGATATCTCCAAAAGCTGGATGGGTTCTTGGGTTTTGAAGCAACATAGATCCTTGACCAAGTTTTCTACCCCCACAAAGCTTAAGAGACTTCATAAACCCCGGATAGGGGCCTCTATCAAACCTTATATTTGCAATATTCTACTCATCATATCTACAGCTATCATACCATTATTGTTCTTGATATCATATTCCAAAGTATCACTTTACCCTACTCATTCTCAAATATTTATAACTATGAGGTTTCTATGTCTTTGCGGAGCATATGGGAGCTCAGATGTAAGCACACCTCTAACAATATTTGTATATTCGATGCTGACCCTATGCAGAAATTTAGAGTGCAACTTGGTGTGTATTTTTGCTAGTCCTCAATATCACGTGGATCATTTTTGACTTCTAGACTAGCTCCTCTCATCAAGGAACTAGCGTCTGATGAGACCGCCGAACTCTTTTTCGCCCATGGCCCTGTTGACGCATTCCCTCCCGAAGGATATGAAGATTATTTCGGGCCGGGGCCACATTATCGTTTTATAAAGCCTGGCAACACAGAAGAAGGGGGAAGGGATCTTCTTGATCGCATTCGAAACTTTCCCAAGGGCGCAACCGTAGAAGATCAAATGCGAGAACTGATGAGAGGTCAAGTTAGTACTGCCGGTCCTGTACCAAATGCCTATGGCAGTTATGGTGACGAGAGTGCACAAGATTCCATGGAGTACTTATACGACATTATGCAAGAAGAGGGTCCTTTTGATGGAATTATTGGATATTCGGAGGGAGCCACAGTTGCAGGAACTCTATTGTTACACGAGCAAAAAAGATCCAAAATCGAGGGAAGAACACCAATGTTCAAGTGTGCTGTGTTTTTTGCTGGATGGCCTCCAATGACACCTGAATTTGATGGAATTGTTCTTGCGGATGAAACCGACTTGACAATCACCATTCCAACTGTTCACATCAGTAAGTCGCCTCTGGATTTTTGAATGACACCATACACATTATCTGACTCCAAATTAGTTGGCTCGCTAGACCCGTATCTTGCAGGATGTATCTCGCTCTACAATGTATGCGATATGGACAATGCGTACCTCTTCGATCATGGGAAAGGCCACACATTACCCAGAGACCCAAAGACAGTCCGAGAGCTTGGCAACATAATACGCATAATGGGCTCAAATATCGGACTTTTGTGAGAAATCACTGGAGATAATGCATTGAAGCATGCATGCCACATGCAGGGAGGCCTTGCATAATTGTAGTGAGCAGGCCTCACACCTGGTGTGGAGTTTAGGATTGCCAGACCGTAGACCGGCCACGATGTTTCTTCATTACAAAGAATTTTAATTATTTACACGATGTCAAATTTCAAAGCCAATTGGCGGGATTGGAGGCTTCATTGTGACTCTTAGATTTACATTATATAGATATTGTTCCATTGATTGGCTATATGTTCGTTTGTAATGTCTTACGCTCCTGTTTTGTTTATCATGTGACAGAAGAAACATCCATCTTCTTGAACCTACACATATCATCTTCGTGCTTGGCTCAGAAAATCTCCTGGAAGTAGCTTCATGTACATTTCGCTCTTCTGAGTGGCCAAGAATTTGTTTCGTGCTAGTTGATCGCAAGTTTCAGGATTTTCACATTTTGAGGGATGACCTTTAGCCGAGGCTCTATGCAACAATTCCACCTACGTATTTATTCTGTCACGCCAAGACAAAGAAAGAAGCAGCTCGTTTAACTCTAATTAAGCGACAGCTGATCTTCTAGAGAACTAGAGATCGAGAAAGTCACGTAAAGAGACAGATAGTTTGGAGTGATTTTTGAAGGGCATTACGAGACAGTTGGACACCCCTTCAATATAATTAACTGCTTTCATTTCGTGTCGAAAATATCGCTGGCGAGGTTTCCTGTCATATCATATACCATGTTTCAATATCTATTGACTAAGACACGTGCTATAATGTTCATAGCCCGCGGTCAGACCAAAGGTTCTCCATATGCACGGATGTGAGGTCTGTTTACGGCTCCACTATCAATCTGTAATTTCTTCTTCTGAGGCCTAGTCAGGCGAGTCAGGTTGACAATTAAAGAGAAGCGCAAGTCTGAAACAAGAAACTTCATGGGGACATCAGCACAGGTATTGGGTGATTTTGATTTGCCACCCTGAGAGTGGTGATGCTGTCATGAGAATCTTTATGGAAACTTTACATCTCAGAAAGTAAAGATGGCAAAGAACACTGATAGCAGGTTATCATCATCGCCTCCACCAAAGTTCTCTCAATCAGATGTGCCCTTGTTGTCGGATGTCGAGGTAGACTATGAAGATAGCGAGAAGAAAATCCCTCCATTGTCGAAGAATGGGATGGCAAAACAATGTAATAAGTTTCGCGGAGCGCCATTGCAATCAGATGCTCTAATGGAAGAAATTTTCTCCCCGCATTCCGATGACTTCAATTCGCCTGCTTCACCAAAACAGTGGCCAGCTTCAGCGAAGGAGCCTTTACTGCAAGGGGAGGAAGGCATCCAAGTAGAGAATGGGAACGTTGGTGTTGTTGATACTCAGCCAAAGACAACTAAAGCAACTTATATCAGCGCAGAGTATAAGCTCGCGTTGTCTCATTTCAGGGTAAGGGGCTCCCTCATAATCCAAATCTGCATATGACTAAACTCTCAACAGCGAATATTTTCTTATACTAATCATAATGACAAATTACTCCTCCTGGCAGCAGGAGGCGCTTCAGTGTTTACAGGTATCACATTACCTCTCATGAATGTTGTATTTAGTAAGAAGACATTGATTGCCATTTAACTGGTGACTGTTTGAAGTGCTAATTTGTCTCAAGGTGAACTGGTTGGTGATTTCAGTGGGTTTTATAATCCTAATTCCGATGAAACGAAAGAGATATTCACTCAAGCCATTAATAAAAATGTGTGAGTAGCAGCAGTATGTATGGGCTTGATGGTAGATACTAATGCGATGGCTCAGGATATACATGCTCTATTTGTTCTTAGGCAGGCTTCTCCTCGATTACGTCGCAGCTGTGAGTAAATATACATACATAGATCTTTGAAAATAATTTAACACTCTTATAGCTTGGATTTCGGATGGTAAGCATTCGAATATCTGCATCAATGCGAATAGCGTATCTCAACGCTCTTTTTCGTCAACCCATTTCGGTCCTTGATACCTTGCCATCAGGGCAAACAGCATCCATCATAACAATCACTACTAATATACTCCAACTCGGCATTTCCGAAAAGCTTTCCATGTTTCTTCAAAGTATTTCTTTAATTTTGTCGGCTTTGATAGTCGCATTTTACTATAATTGGCTGCTCACACTTGTGACCAGCACTGGCTTGATGTTTATCATTGCGTTTTATTCATACACTATTCCGAGATTGGTAAAGATGCTGAAGCAGGTCGAGGAAGCTGATCAAGTGTCGTCTTCTATTGCAAGTGAAGTTTTCAATTCGATTAGAATGGTCGTGGCCTGTGAAGCCGAAGGGAAAATGGCAAAAAGATATGCTGCATGGGTACAAGAATCTCGCCGGCGAGGGTTACTTATGTCTCCTTTGGTAGCGATCCAGCAAGCTCCTGGTATGTCCTCACAACCCTATCTTCTCACCCGTACTAAGTAGAACTCAGTATTTTTTGCAATTCATGCGTAAGTCTCTCTCAAATACTTACGAGATTTCCTGCTTACAGACATAACAGTACTTTTGCGATGTCCTTCTGGTTCGCCATCAAACTTTACCTAAAATCGGATATTGCTAGCGTCTCAACTATAATTATGTTCGTTCCCATTAAAGACTCTACTTCACTTTGACATTTGATATTAATGATAGCTACAGTGTTTTATCGTCTGTAATGACTATTGTAATGTCTATTGGGGGAATAGCAGCCCCAATTACTGCGGCCGCACAAGCCGCCGGTGCTGCAGGTATTCTTTTCAGTATTATTGATGCTCCACAGCCAAGAACAGAAGGTATCAAGGCGCCAGATGTTTCCTGTCGGGAAGATATAGTTCTTGAGAACGTCAACTTTGCCTATCCTCTGAGACACGATGTTAAGGTACTTGATAATCTGAATGTTCGATTTCCAGTTGGAAAGTTGACAGCTATTGTCGGAGCATCTGGTTCGGGAAAAAGTACCATCGTAGGATTGATTGAGAGGTGGTATGAGCTTGATGGAAATCTCACGGATAACGCCATTGTAAGCTGCGACTTGAGATAATGCTTAGGGTAATGACTAACAAATCGCAAGACACTCTTTTTCCGAAACGGCACAATCACTGTTGGTGGTCGAAAATTACATGAGATTGACTTGAAGTGGTGGAGGTCGCAAATAGGACTCGTCCAGCAAGAGACTTTTCTATTCAATACGACTATTTATAGGAATGTGGAATATGGTTTGATAGGTACTCAATGGGAACATGAAACCTACGAAAAGAAGAGGAAACTAGTGAGACGAGCCTGCAAGGAGGCTTTCGCAGATGAATTCATCAAGCGACTTCCAGAGGTAACCTAAGCCCATTTTATGATCTTTAGGAACGCTTCTAACTTATATAGGGGTATAACACAATCGTCGGCGACTCTGGAATAAAACTCAGTGGTGGTCAACGACAGAGACTAGCAATTGCCAGAAGTATTGTAAAGCAGCCAAAGATATTGATACTTGACGAAGCAACGAGTGCTATTGATGTCAGGAGTGAAAGAATAGTCCAAGCTGCATTGGACAAAATTTCCAAGAACCGAACCACGATCACAATAGCGCATCGACTATCTACCGTTATCAAGGCAGACAACATCGTTGTTATGAAGAAAGGCCAAGTAGTACAACAGGGAACTCATGAACAGTTGTTGATGGATGTGAACGGTCCATATTGGGCACTTGCAAATGCTCAACAGCTGGGCAATGGTGAGCTTCCTAGAAAAATGCTCGATATATCAAGCGATCCCGAGAAACAAAGTAAAGACTCGCCAACATTCGAGAGGATCAGTCTTGATGGTGATCAAAATCCATCAAGCTTGGAAATGCAGTTCCCGGTAAGGAAGCCAAAAACTCCCGTGGCCAGTTTTATACTTTTTCTTTGGGAACAAAAACCGCGGTGGGTATGGTATACAATAATGTTTTTAAGTGCCTTGGGCGCCGGTGCTTCATTCCCACTACATGCATTTTTATTCGCAAAACTCATTTCGCTGTTCAATTTATGGGGGCAAGTTCTCCAGGCTCAGACTAATTATTGGTGTTTCATGTTTGCGTTGTTGGCCATTGGTGTGGGACTAAGTTATTATGCTCTCGGATGGTCTTCAAATACGGTCTCATTCGTAAGTTCTGACCATCGCCGGCTACCTCAGTGACTAACAATAGTGTCAGAATATCACAGCTACATATCGCCAAGAATATTTCCAAAATGTACTCTCGAAGCCTGTATCATACTACGACGAGGAAGAGAATTCCGTGGGTAATTTGACGGCTAGAATGGCGAGTGATCCCACTCAGCTTCAGCAGTTACTAGGAATCAATATGGCAATGGTGCTTATTTCCATATTCAACATCTTTGGATCGGTGGCAATGTCATTTTACTTCGGTTGGAAACTCACTCTATTGACCGTGGTGACGACAATGCCAATCATTCTCGCTGCTGGGTTCTTTCGGCTCCGTTACGAAACCCAATTCGAGAAAATGAATAATGAAGTATTCGCTGAGAGCTCAAGATTTGCTACTGAATCTATCGGCGCGTTTCGGACAGTATCAGCTTTAACTCTCGAATCAGAGATTTGCGGACGATATGAAAAACTCCTACGAAATTATACCAAGAAAGCTTTTCGGAGAGCTAGGTTCTCAACTTTTATATTCGCAATGAGCGATAGCATCGCGATACTATGTATGGCATTCGTTCTCTGGTATGGTGGTCAGCTTCTTGCGACGCATGAGTATACACCGTTCAACTACCTAGTTGTATACTTAGCCGTTGTACAAGGAAGTACCACCGCAGGCCAATCCCTTAGTTTCGGACCAAATGTGGCGCAAGCTTTTGCAGCGGCAGATCGTATACATGATATGAGACCAGAAAGTAAAACAGATGATGAGGCAGTACTTTACGACTTTGCAGATGCGCACGACCCGGAAAAAAGCTCACATGGAGTGAAAATTGAGCTCAAGAATGTCTCTTTCAGATACCCTACTCGTGATGTTCCAGTGCTGAATGGACTTGACATGGTTGTTGAGAAGGGTCAATTCGCAGCTATTGTAGGACCATCTGGATGCGGCAAAACAAGTATTATATCCTTACTCGAGCGATTTTACCAGATCCAGAGCGGCCAAATCCTCTACCAAGACACGAATATCAATGATATTTCTCTAGAAGAATACCGCAAGTTCATCTCTCTAGTCGCGCAAGAAGCCTCCTTATTCGAAGGTTCGATCCGCGACAACATTCTTCTGGGCGTTTCAGACGAGGAAGAAATCTCGGACACCGTACTCCACCAAATCTGTCGCGACGCAGAGATCCATGACTTCATATCCTCGCTTCCCGAAGGGTATAACACCGCTGTGGGAGTGCACGGAGTTGCATTATCGGGTGGTCAGAAACAACGCATTGCTATTGCACGAGCTTTAATTCGAACCCCAAAATTGCTATTGTTGGATGAAGCGACGTCGAATTTAGATTCCGAGACGGAGAGGAGCGTGCAAGCTGTTTTTGAGAAAACCGGGAGGGGGAGAACCATGATTGTTGTGGCGCATCGATTGACGACGATTCAGAATGCGGATGTCATTTTTGTGCTGGGAGAAGGAGGGAATGTGGTGGAAAGAGGAAGTCATAGACAATTGTTGGGGATGAGAGGATTGTATTGGCAAATGGTAAGTTTTTCCTCTTCTAATTAGTGATATATGCTCTTGAGCAAAGGCTAATCATCGACTGTAGTGTCAAGCGCAAGCTTTAGATCGATAATTTCGGAGTTAATTTTTGGTTGCATCATCGTTATGTTGGATTTTCTTTTGCGGGCACGACGGGATATCTAAAGTTGACAGCGTTGGTGTATCAGGCGTATTGGGTGCTTGCTAAATATACAGTTAACACTCAGACAGTAAGAACTCTTCACCTTATGAGTAGCACGAGAGTTTAAAAACGTGACATCTATATCTATAAATTAACGAACATTTTCTTCATTTACTTCATGCAGCATGGGATTTGGTGTGCTTTCTTCCTGAAAATTCGCTTCAGGTCGTACATGTTAGATGTGAGATGCTCTTGTGTATTGAGCATACTGCTTGCTCGAGACATTAATTAGAATTGGAAGGAAAAGGATCTCCGAAACTGAATGTGAGCTTTAACCAACCTTTTTATCCAATATCTAACTGGGTCTACTCCCCAGGGCTATTTGGCGCGGTTATAAGGAAATTAAAAATGCTGGGGGTTGGGCCAGTCTTATTTTCGCCAGCGCGGGTGTGTACCGATTCTGCAACTATCGCACCGGTTTTGGAGAAGGCTTCTCCACGCGCCTGCGACATATTCGTTCAAGTATTGAAGTCGCAGCGGAAACTTTGCATCCCGAATGGCGGAATCTACTTCAGGTCATTGGGCAGGGTGAAACTGGGCGATATCATGGACATCCTCATGAATGCGTTGCCATGAGAGGGGCACCTGCGGTGTCTCTAGCCTCCAGCTACGGGCACCTTCAACTACCTGATGGTTTCCAATACCGATTCATCGATGAGTGTAAGGTTGACTCTGCTGTGTTTAGATCTGACGATCCCCGTCGGGCATGTGAGCTAGATGCAGTATTTTGCCCGATATGTAAAGATAAACAGTCAGACGAGCATGAGAACAACCGTTGCTTATGTTTTCCAACATTGTTCGGAAGCCTCCGGGGGGCTACTCCAGTGCAAATCTTTCATACTAACGGGAAAACTAACGGCGTGATCGCTCGCATTGTATTTGTCTCATCTTCCCATACTCCCATAAGCTCTAATCTCATTGTTGGATAGAATTTCGAGCGCGGCACTGCCATTGTTGAATTTGTCGGCCTCGTAACCAATGGTTTAAAAGGCAGCGATGTAATGCTAGGTGGCACGCGTAGCCGTAGCTACCAGGTCTATCAAGGTCAGATTGTAATTTCGCTCAGTTCATTAACCACTCCTGTCGGCCGAACAGCCAGTTCCAGCGGTTCTACTGGCGCAGCGTGGAACGTATCATTGTGGTGTTACGTGGAGTAGTGATGGGTAGCGAAATCACCGTGGACTATTCGAATGGCTACTGGAAGCAGTCGAATATCGCGTGTCTTTGTGGAGAGCCCTGCTGTCGATACGGGAAATACAACGGTTGGGGATGTGAAGAGCACATAGAAGCCAGAATTGAGTACCATAATCGCGAATAGATAATAATGCAAGTCACAATAATTATTTTCACCAGACTAATTTCCTACCACGCCATTATCCAAATTCCATTTATATTTTCCAGCAGCGGAAGCTTTATTGAGGGCCACATTGATGAATCTGAAAGGTCTTAGTATCTTCCTCTGGAGAAAGGGCATCCTCGGGGCTATCTGACGCAATACTTTATTCGCATGCCGGATCTCCCCACAGGACACTCGTGCCTACGTCGCATACCACAATATCTGTACGCTTTTAGATAAGGCAAATTGTAGTAATCCAGATATCTGCCATGATCTTCTATGCCCTGCAGTTACCCCGCCATGCACTACTAGCCATATTGTCCTTGACAGAGTCAACATCGAATGGGGTATTGTAGAGCCAGCCAATAGTAATGATGAGAGAATCCCACCAAAATGAATCTCCCATTCAGTAAGGTAGCAATGATACTTATTTTCAATCAGAGCTGAGCTGGATATTCACACAGTTTGAAATTTAGGTGACTGCATAAACCCCCTTGATAAGCAGATTGATCTGTCTATTGCCTAACAGGAAAAATGCAACTTGTTGTTACAAACTCCCAAGCAGATTGCCTTTAATGGAGACGCGATGCTCAGATGGAGCATATAGCACAACTAATATTTTACCAGACGATGACAATAAAATAATATATACATTCTTGGTTGGAAAACAATAGACATTGAACAATAACGAAGTTGCTAGCTTCATCTGTTGGCCCTTGTGCATATGGATGACTTTAGGGCAGGCTGCATTGTATATCAAGTCATGTTGTCAGGTAGTGATGAGGATTTGATTCCTGAGGTATCCATAACCCAAATTCAAATTTCATGCTCCAGAGAAAGGGTTAATATGAAGAAAAGGGTTGAAAGCTATCTTGATGTTCTATCAGTAGGTGGTAGGTAGTCAAAGGATTTGGTTGGTTTGCAGGCTAATATTTGACTGGACAGGAGGTTCACTTGAAACTGAATCCTGTCGTCAAATTGGGTTGCTGTAGTCCTCAAATTATCACCTTTGCGAATACACCTGTACCCAAATCAAAGAACTGATGGGTTGTCAGTATTCTTCTACTTAACAAACAATTATTATTTGTTGCATACTTCATTCCACCTTACCTCGGACAAAGGTTTCTCCGAACTCCACCATGGAATACTTTCACCGCCTAACAAAACGTCCAGCTCAAGCTGCGACCTCTCAAGCTTCGACGTCCCAATCTCTCCCTGGTTCCTCCAAATCTGAACTTCAGCCCGAAATGGAGAATCATCGACAGCAAGAGGAGTCTGCCGCGGCAGCAGTCTCTTCTCCATCTGAATCCAAAAAGCCAAGAAAGAAGAAGGTTCTGTTGATGGGAAAATCAGGTTCCGGAAAGAGTTCTATGAGAAGCATTATCTTTTCGAACTATGTCGCAAAGGATACAAGACGATTGGGAGCAACAATTGATGTGGATCTTAGCCATGTTAAATTTCTAGGAAATTTGACACTCAATTTATGGGATTGTGGAGGGTGAGTTCTTGTTATTATGCTTTCGAGCTTTCCACGAACATGAGGTATGGGGTGGTTATGCCCCGCAAGTTACATTCGGGTTTTGGCAGATATTACAAGATGCCAAACTTATCCCTCATACTGCTCGCAGATCGATAGCGAATGTTTCATATCAATATGTCCTTTTCCTCTATGATCTTCATTTTGCAGCTTTGAACATGGCTAACAATCAACCAGCCAGGACGCATTCATGGAAAACTACTTGTCTCAACAACGTCAACATGTATTCTCAAGCGTCGGTGTCCTTATTTACGTTTTCGATATCGAATCCCGAGATTTCGATCGTGATCTTTTAACATATCGCTCGATCATTACCGCTCTCACTCAATTCTCACCAACTGCAAGCATCTACGTTTTGATTCATAAAATGGATCTCGTCCTTCCCAACCAACGTGAGGATATTTTCCATGAAAGAATCACACTCGTCCGATCTAAATCAGAGTCATTCAACATCGTACCATTTGCAACATCGATCTGGGATCAATCACTTTACAAGGCATGGGCGGAAATCATTCACGATCTAGTTCCCAATCTTGGAGAAATTGAAAGACACCTCTCTTCACTTGGCACTATCATTGAAGCTGAAGAAGTACTGCTATTCGAGCGCTCTTCTTTCCTTGTTGTCTCAAGCTGGACATCCCCTGAAGGAGAAGCAAACCCTACCACCGATCGGTTCGAGCGCCTTTCAAATATCATCAAAAACTTCAAACAAAGCACCTCTCGTTATACCGGTACACCCAAATCCGCCGAACAGTTTAGCTTGTTCGAATTGAAGATGCCGAATTTCAGTATGTTTGTCGTTAAATTCACAACCAATACATATCTTGCGGCCATCCTTCCACCTGGAGAGGAACGCTTCAATTGTGCTTTGGAGAATGCGAAGATTGCTGCGAGAGATTTCGAAGAGCTTGATAGTCCAGCGAGAAAGAGTGCTGATAGAGGAGCAACAAGTACTGAGGCTGGAATTGTTTAAATGGATATGGCAATCAATCGATAGATACATAATACTTTCAGATATGACGATATGACTTGATGCAAATGGGCTCTGGCATGGCGTTGGATTCGGGAATACCCTTGGCTTTTTATGTATATTACAATGGCAAGAAGGAGCAACGGAGAAGCTAAATTACATAGTCGCTAATAAGTTTTACTCAGATGCCCAAAGCCCGTATGACTGTGACTCAAGAGATATGCCACTTTCGCGTGACGGTAACACACATCGGAACATACACACGTTCAATGATACACGAGCGCGCGCGGCAAAAAGTCCAGACTAACCACAGTTATAGTAATTCCAGACCAAAATACATTGAAGCTAAAATTTAGAACACTGATAGGACAAGGAACGTCACATCTCTCACGACCCGAAGAGATATCATCGACCGAGAATTCCTTCGTGGCTCCTAACACTCACGCAAACGAGTCCAAATCCACACCGAGACCACAGAGGGTAGTATCTACAGGACATGTCAGCATTTGAATTTTCACACCCCGAGTTCCAGATGGACGAAAAGAGATAGGGATCAAGGTATACACACCAAGTCTATACTGTTTAGCAGCCGCCTTCGTCCAACCTCCCATAAAAGTAGTCACAGTATTTACACCCTCCTTATAATCCTGCTGCACCGCCCACAAAGGCAGATCACTTGCAATATCCGTACTCCTACTAGCAAACATACCGCTCCATTGACTACCATTTGCATAGATTCCCCACTTCAATCCTGTAGCTTTCATAGCTGCAACCCATTGTTTAGCGAGCTTTTCATTAGCTGCCGCGCCGAGATTCCAGGCATTACAGGGAGAATTGGAGGCGGATGTGGGCTCGAGATCGAGCCATAGAGCGTGGATGTCCATGTTGTTGTCGGAAATTACTTTGAGGTACTCGGCCATTTGGACATCGACGCTCTTGCAGTGGGGCTCGGAACCGGTGGGGGTACCGGTGCAGGGGAAGATGTAGGAGTCGATGCGGGTGAAGCCGGCGGCTTTGGCATTTTTGTAGGAGGCTACGAAGTTCTTGTCTACTTGGCCGCCGGTTCCGCAGGCTTGCTGGTACCCGCGGATGGCGACTACGTTTTTGGTATTCTTGGCGCACTCGAAGAAAGCTGCGGTGCCGAGTTGCGATATATCGATACCTAGAGAACCAGCACCGGTAGATGGTGGAGTGGTGCCGCCGCCACTCTTGATGCAGCACTAATTTTTGTTAATATGCGGATTGTTGAGGACGTGAAAGAGACGTACCTGAATGTCGGCCGGTCCGGGACAAAGACCGCTACTGAAAGAGCCGCCAGAGCAGGCCACAGATGTCGCTTGACATACACCCTTTCCGCTGGAACATGTTGCTACGCAGCATTGATTGTTGACACCTCCTGGACAAGCACCAGCGATATATTTTCCGCCTGAGCAGGAATTAGAAGTGCTCTGACAGAAGCCAGGCCCGCTTGATGTTGAGCAGGCGGTTGATGCTCTAGGAACTAGAGGGTTGCTGGAAGCGACAGCAATGATACCTGTGAAGGCAATAAGAATTGTAGAAAAAGACATAGTTGGAAATGTTTTATTATTTAAAAATAAAAAGATATGGAAAATGATGTGAATGAAATAAGATGCTAAATTTATATATGAGGATAAGGAATATGACGATGCTACATTCCTATATCTTTATATCTTCACTTTTTTCGACGATCACCCTCATGTCGGGCCGGATCATCACCCTCATTTCCACATTCTTCAGCCTTGCGCAGCCTTATCGTCATCATGTGTTATGCTTCTTTTCTGAGTAACGGTGGTAGAATTCTGGAGCCTGGCTAGGATTTCAGAATCCTTCGGTCATTTTTCGTATTGAGTGGTAGAACAGCTTTAGTGGCTCGGTTCTATAAATCCTTAATCTCCTCAAAACGCGGGGCGGGAACATGTTTTGTGTTACATTCAGCCGTTGCCGTCACTTGAGTGGAATGTTGAATACCTTGACTTCATGGTAATCCTATTGTGGAGGAAGCTGAGGATAATAGTGTGATGTCTCCTATGACAAGTTGGACGATGATCCTCTGATGATTCTTTGCAACATCATTTTTGTGAGAACGGGGGGAAGGTTTTTGAGGAACGTGGTAATATGCATATGCAGGTGTGTGACTTTGAGCAATCAATGTAACCTTGACGCTTATTTAAGGTTAATTTTGGGTTTGGTTATATGCATACTGTACCACAGCACATCCATATATCCCACTACAATCTAAAGGTTGTTACCGTTCCAATGTTGATTTATTTTGACCCAAGAAACTCCCAAGTCTTGGTTTTATTACCACTGGAATTTGACATCTTATCATTGATTGTAAATTGCATAATGGGGCTTCTGTTGGGGAGCACTAGCAAGATCCATTTGTTGCACGGCTGAGATAAAGACCGTTTTGGCTTACCCGTCGGTGTATATCCATTCCCAATTCATGCCGCTGACATCACAAATAGATCGCAATGGTGTTCAGCATGTTTCGGAAGCCTACCCTAAATCAATGCACAACTGTTTCATTGAAAATGGCACAAATTCAAAGCCTCCACATGGTCTAAATGCCATAAAAATAGTTTTATGCATTGACTGTCATTGGGATCCAGGAAACAAATTTGCTGAACCAAACCTCACTATTCATGCCGACACCCCCTTCATGAAATGTCCCGGTCATCTCCATGGAAAAACCTCAAGATCGCTCCGGCAACTACCAATCCATCGTGCCTTAAATGTGCGATGTCCTTCCCCTTCTCTGCAACTTTCTTATCCTCGATTCCACCACTTTCAACACGCATTTCAATTTCGTGCACCACATCTTCGTCAAAACCAAGATGCCCTTGACTGGTAAACAGTCTCTTTCTCAAATACAGACCTTGAATCTTCGTATGTTCTGTACTGGCCCAAATCTGAAACTTGTCATCTTCAGAGAGCAAATCAGTTGTCGACGCTGATGGTACAATAGTCGCTTGATCTTGATGCATTTGGTGGAGACTAAGCTTTTCGTCTTTCGTCTGGAATAATCTCTGGCCCACAGACGTCAATTCCATTTCCATGTGTGAGAGTTCCCATTTTCCAGACGGTTCCTGTTCCACTTTTGCCCCTAAAGTTCGCGATAATATCTGGTGACCAAAGCAAACACCACTGAACTTCATATCCTTTCGTTCAACCCAAAGATCTCGCAAAAATTGCAGCAATTGCTTGATCCATGGATCATCTCCATGAGCATCGTACATGCTTCCTGTGATTAATATAACGTTGATAGATGGATCAATATCGGAAGCTTGAGGGAAATGCCCAGGATGGCCATTCTCAGGATCATCGACAACATAATGCATATCTGTCTCCATCTTCAAAGGTGGAACGTGTTATTTTCCGTCATCTTGAAATAGAGAGTTCAGGATATCACTATATCGGCCTTTTTCGTCCTTAATATCAGGATGTGGCGAATCTGTCTCAAGCACCAGCATTCGAACTGGGTCTTCGGATTTCTGGATTGTCATGGTCGTAAACCGCCGTTGATCCAGGTAGAATCTATGTCGTGGTGGAATAAGTCGGTATGAAGAGAGCTGCTGCAGTCTTGTCGCTGATCGGAAGAAAATTGTTTCCCATCCTTTGTATAATAATTGGCGACCCAAATATTCATGGCGAAGCTTCATACTATGATATATCCTGTATATGTCTCACAGGAAAGATACTTCACATTATCAGGGACAATGACGAGGCTCTCCATACATACATACTAGGCTCGGCCCCTGGCCAGTGCCAAGCAACATGTGGCACAATCATGAAGCGCCACCTCTCCTGTCATTTGGCATTCGACGGAGTCTCCCCTGACCACTTTTTCTTAATACAGGAGAGAATGTTTTCTCCGCACAAGAATTGAAGAAAGATCCATGACCTTATGGCCACCTCAGAAGACAAGGTGCCAGACCTTTTAGCTTTTCAGTGACGTCAATCGTTCGAATATTCTTCAACCATCTCGGCCAAAATAAGACACCAGTGCTCAAACTTAGAAAACTGGAACCGCATTCTTGGAACCCCTCTCGCCTTTCTATGGAAGCATTGGTCAATATTGACGTATTTGAGAATTCAATACGCTTTACTTGGTTGGAATGATATGAATTTTTGTCCGATTCAAAAAGTTAAGAACTTGATCCGCGCTCCGGGGGCTCGAGGACTCTACGAAAATGAATCTGGGGGTGAAGAATGGGGGCATGGATCTTTCTTCAATTCTTGTGCGGAGAAAACATTCTCTCCTGTATTAAGAAAAAGTGGTCGGAAATGTCTCCGGGATCAGCAGCTAAGCCACTTGGTGGGTCTCGGATCCGGATGCCCGGTTTCGATATGGCAAATTTCCCGCTAGAATAAACTGTGACCGGAATCCTCCGCTTGTGTATCCATTCACCCATTGAAAGATCACTCACAACTGGCGCTCTGGACTCAGAGCACTCTTCAATTTTTCGTATAAGGTATGTAGATCGGTGATCTTTTAGGTTTCGTGTTTTCCTGTTCGGCTCGTGAGACTACACTGTACTATAGTATCTCCTTACTTTTCTGCCTCTGGGTATATCAATACACCAAAGAATATAGTTTGAAGTTCAAGTAGAATCTTCTTTGCCAGTCACTGCTAGTTTGAATAACCACAGATACTTTAATAAGTCGACTCTTGGTTCTGGGCCGGAACTATGCCATTCACAATAGTGATTCCACGAATCGGGGTATAGACTACCCCCAGAATTAGAATGTACAAGGATTTTCACGCACGGCGGCTCCAGCAGTCTTACAAGTATATACCCAGTACATATTATTGAATCGCCTTATCGGCATACTCCTCGAATTTCATGTTACGCTGCATTCTGGACCTGGCTTGCAAACATGGAGGAAATTTGAACACCAGAAAACCCTTAACGGTGAGTTGGATGTCAAAAATAAACCAGAACTTTGACATGTGTTGTAACACTTCGAATTTTCAAAAATCTGTTGAATTTTGAATTTGAATCTGAATACTAAAAGTTTTGAGATGTCAAAAGATGGAAATGTGGCTTTGTCTCCCGGCCGCGAGTCTGGATGATCCACCAGTTCCTCGAGCGTTCACTAAATTCCAACAAGCGTAAAGATCAGCTGTATACTCGGTTGTATCGGACACTAGAGCAACGTTGCCGTGCGAGCCATGTTACATTTGAGCATACAGTCCTGACAGAATCTTGATGTTCTATAGCTACAGTAGTAGTCATCTCGAAATCTTCTTCACAAAACACCTCCGGAAAATGTTCTTGGTTATAACACCTCCATCATCACTAAAAAGAAACATTGGTGCAGAAGAAGGGATATCGATACCACTACGAAAGAGGAGAGGATTACCAAAAGTTCACTCGGGTTGTACAACATGCAAGTGCGCTTCCCTGAAAAGCCTACATTATTCCCCCCCGTCGCTAACAAGCACCAGAGCTCGACGAATTAAATGCGATGAAAGAAAGCCTGAGTGTCATCGCTGCAAAATATTCTACAAAGGCACTTCTCAAAAATGTGGCTATCTCACAAGTGAAATTCCGAAATCAAAACCTGCGACCAGGAGGAGGACGATCTTACATAGGGATTTCGCGAAGGATATCGAGCCATCACTTCTCAGTCATGGTCCTATAAGGGGCATCTCGGATATTGAATTCGAAAGTCCTAGACACTTTCAAGCCTTTCAATTCTTCTGTAGTGATGTTACGACTCGAGTCTTCGGTGGAATTTTCTCGGAACTGTGGAGCAGTGTTGTCCTTCAAGCATGTCATCAGGAACCATGTCTTCTTCAAGCTGTCTGTGCAATCGGGGCTCTCGGTAGGGTCATGAAAGCACGCAAGCAGGGCCAGCTTATGGCAATGAATGAGGATTACAGATTTTCGGTACAGGAATATGGCAAAGCTCTCGGAGGAATGAAAGAGCTCATACCCATCCGGATGACTTTACTTGCCACCTTAGTCATATTCTCATTTGAGAGCTTTCACGGAAATCAAAAGGCGGCGTTAACTCAGATTCAAAGCGCTGCGAATGTGCTTAAAGAATGGATGAAGGGTCGCGAAAAGCGTCAGATAACGGATCTAACAATGTCACCAGTCCCAAATATCATTGAAGACATCCTTTTTGCCACGTTTCATAGCACGCACATCGGGTTGATTTCTGCGATTGATCCCACAATATCCCAAGCACAAGATATCATATCTGGGACTGAAATGTATATTCCTAGCCGCATTCCGGTGATGTTCACAAGTATCGATGCTGCAGGTGCAAATTTCGCGGCAATATGCAGACAGGTTATCAGCTTGCTCATGAACACAGCAACACTGATTCGAGGGGAAGAAGAGCCCACGGAGGAAGACATAACGGATTCGGCAATATGGAACCATCGAGTCCTCGATTGCTCTCCCGCAGCGGTCGAGTTCAGAGAGATATTGGACAAGCTTGATCGATGGCATGTTGCTTTTGAACCATTAGCCACGCGTACCAGAGAAGAAGATGCCAACTTTATGACTATCCGCACCATGACAGCGCAATGGTTGACAACGCGTAATAGCTTTCATTCGGCTTTCTCTCCTGAGACCCCTGCTCATTTCTATCAATCTAGTTTTGAAGAGGTTGTGCAAATTTGCAAGACAGTTGCTGCACACTCAAGTTTTGAAAAGGGATTTGTATTTTACGCTGGAATTGTGCCACCACTTGTGGCAGCGGCACAGTTCGGTGCTATTTCCACCCGAAAAGAAGCCATAAAAGTGATGTTAGACATTGTACCTAGGAGAGAAGGTAATTGGGATGCTGCAGTCTGTGCCAGAAATGCTATTGCTGCCCTGAATATGGAGCATGGGAAATCCAAACGAATAGAATTGTGGAAGATGTGTAGCATACAATGTCAGGACACGCTAAGACGTTAACAATATTGGGCCCATCTTACTGCACCATATCAAAATAGGATAATTCTGCATCGAGATGATATATATGGTGGCGGAGCGAACACGATCGAGATCCTCCCCTCCAGGAGAAGATGGAACACTGAGCTGCGTTGGGTTTTGGGAATCTTTTATTGGCATATTAGGTCGTTGAAAGTTGAGGGACTGGTCATTCTACATGCATTATCTGTTTGCACAACGGAAGAGGGGCTAGAAAGAATTGTGGTAGTGGCTTTATTATCACATGCTATATGCGGCGAGTGTTTGCTGTTTTTCAAGCAGCGAATTCGAAAGATATATGTAATGAATGCACCTTCAGGAATTTGCCTGTAAACGATTGGACACTAGTCATTGTTCATTTGGATTAGCTTGCGAATATTAGTTTGTTATTCTTCTCATCTTTTCTAAAGTTATAAAGAAAGTTTTATCTATTTTCAATCTTGGTCTCGCTATTTACTCAATTTTTCTATACTTACTTAAAATATATTACATATGTAACGATATTCAGATAATATATTAAACTTCCTTTTCTGAGCTATCGGTTTGAAAGCTTTCCAATATATTACTAAAGTTGCCTGATAGCTGAATCTAAATGTTTCATTTGTTTTTGAGATAATAATCATTAGACAGGAAATGTCCACAGCAATCAAAAACCAAATTGTGACCAGTCGCACGAAATGATGCTAGTGCCCAGGATAGTAACAAACGAAGAAGCAAAACCAATAATATAATACACCAAGTCATAGGTAAGTTCCTACAGGCAGCCCATAATCATAACAGGAATCTATCAGATTTCAGTCCGTGCGAGTACCCGTCTACCGATGCAGGAGAAATGATTCAATTATGAATATCTTGAGAATAAATTTGGAGATTCAAATGTGTTGGAAGTACTTGTCATATAGAAAAAAATACAGAACAATTACACACATTGTCCCCAGTTGCTTAAACTGCTTCGGTAATGAAGTATCTGCTATATAGAATGGATTAGAAACTTGAATCAAGCAAAAATGTTTATTCCTCACTACGTTATAGCCTATTCAAACTGAGTCCTTAACATTGAATATTTGAATCTATTCAGACTCGATATAATAGAAAATATTAGGCTGGCAGGATTCGTAGATAATTCCAACTTGATTTTTCCATTGCTTCCCTTTCCTCTGGCTATTTTTGGCTGTTCATAATTCACTTATTTAAAGTCCCAATCTCGACCCATTTTCGCACATCCTTCTTCTCTCCTAAAAATTCATCAACCTTTTACAACCTCGATCAACTTCAACAATACTTTGATCAATTATCTATTTTCATCTATCGCATAACATTCTTGAATATTGTAAGTACTATTTCTATTCCTAATGCCAGTTTCTTGGCTAAATATGATTATAATCTTCGAGTTACTAATACTGATTTGGGTTTCCAGATCGTCGTCGTCGATATCGCACAAGGCGCACTCTCCATAGCAACCACACATAACAACAAAACACCCAACCAAGTAAGCCATCATCCTCTTACTCATATTTCTCTCTTACCTCAAATATCCCCCATTCATCGATGTTATATTCTTGTCAATCTTGACAAATACAATTTCCTCATAATTGTCGCAAAGTGCGCTGTTCGAATCTTTCGATCTTTTTCACCTTCACTTGAGCAGTACAAACATTCACTGTTTATCACGCATTTTTTATCTTCCTTGGAGGCGCCAGCTTTTTTCCCTCATCTCTTCTTCAACTTCTTCTTTTTCTCATCATATACTTTCGCCTCCTACTCTTCTACGTTCTACATACACCTATCACTTCAACTCCATATCGGTCTTTTCGATTGTCAAAACTAAGCCAACCATACTGATCTATCTTTTGCAGACCTTCCAATACCGCAATCATGCCAAATTGGAAGTCCTACGAAGCAACAGGTATGTCCACCAAACGTTCATTATTATTACATGTATACTTACACAATGATAGTTCGCCTCCTTAGTGCTATTGTGGCCGCTCACCCAAATCTAAAACTCGATTACGCTGGTTAGTGAACGATTTCATTCCAAATCTTCCTTATTCTCAATTTCACGACTTCTCAATTTCAATTTTTCTCTCACATTCTGTCTTTCCTTTTGTCTTTGATACCTGATTCTGCCAGATATATCCAAGTATTACGGAAATGAGTCAAACTATCATCAAATTTGGCGCGGCATGAGTGGCATAAAGCGAAATGCCGAGAAGCTTCGAAAAGCAGTCGAAGCAGGTGTCAATGCTTCTACTGTCAACCTCGAGGAAGGCGTCGCCGATAAGAAAGGTATCCTCCATCATGGAGCTTAGATTATTGTTCTTCATTTTGTCCTTGATGCACAATCCAATTTTCGCGGGCAGTTTTCCTCATTTGTGTGTTAATCTTCATCTAGACATCAGCGTTCGCTTTGGTGGAGATTGCACCGTTTCTGCACTTGAGAACAGATTTAGGCGTTTGAAGTCCGATGCCAAATTAATCAATGCTGCCGTTGCCAAGGGACAAGATCCGATCTTGATTAATGTGGGCGATACAAATGGCGAGGTTGCCTGCAAAGGAAAGGGTGGTAATGAGTTGATGTTTCTTCTCGTCTTCCAACCTCCACATCACAAGAGCACATATTTATCCCTTTTGCCTACACTAACGCAGCATTAGCGATTTCCGAGCTTATGGGATCAGCAACTCCAGCTAGTCACATACAGTCGCATTACCGAGAAACCATCAAGCCTCTTGGTGAACGTCTGATTGCCATGCGTGATGCTGGCGAGGACTGCAAGAATGTCGATTTGACAGACTTGGGTACTCGTCGATATAAGGCTGGTCAGGAAGTTCTGTCTATGTTTTCGGCACTCATCTTTACATCTCTACACCGCACCAAGCACCTTTTCCTTGTTTTTGAATTCCACTGATATCCGCTTAGAGATTGCTGCAAAGATGGGATCAGATGTCACTCCTATTAGTGTTAAAGCGCAGTTTACTCGAAGCTTCAAGGTTTTAGCTGCTCGTCAGAATGCCTTGTGTGATGTTGGCAAAGACCCCAAGGATGCCAGTTTGGATAAATTGGGCAGCCAACAGAAGTCTGGTGATATTTTCTTTATTTCAAAAAAGCCCTGTTCAAATTTCGTGGAACACACCACGTCTTCTCAACACACCAATCAAATCTTCTCTTATGTTTGAACAGAACTGATGTCAAGCCCAGAGGTTGCCAAGTACATGGGCTCCGATGTCACTGCTATGGCTGTCAAGAACCAGTATAATTCTACCATTAGAGTTTTTTCCCGCCGTCAAATAAATTTGTTTGACGCCGGAAAAGATCCTTTGGATGTCGCATTGGATAATCCAAGAGGTGGTGGCAAGTTCTTTGGTGCTCTGCTCCATTTTTTACTATTTCACTACATCACGTTCCTGATTTTCATTATGTTTGAGCAACACTGATATTACATGACCAGAAACTGCTAGAATTATGGGATCAGACACCACTGCCTCATCTCTTCAAAATCACTTTCGACGCACAGTCAGGCTTCTTGGCAGTCGTCAAATTTCGATGCTGGCAGCAGGTCAAGATTCTCAGGGCGTTAGCCTTGATGGTCTAGGAGGCGGTCAGAAGTTCTATTATCTATCCTACAGTCTTTGCGAACAATTTCATCACAACATTGCACAACACATACATTATTTCAAGAACATTTTCCAACACTGATGTCTTAACTGTTTAGATATTGTTGCAATTATGGGCTCAGATGTTACCACTGAATCCATTAGACAACAGATTGGCAAGCGCATCAAGGTTCTTGGCAGTCGTCAAACCAAGATGCGAGCGGCTGGTCAAGATCCTAAGAATGTTGACTTGGGAGATTTAATGCCTCCCAAGAAGGACAAAAGTGGCCAGGAACTCTGTCTATGTTCTCTCGCTTTTTCTTTGTCCAATCCACAATGCACATCATATAGCATACTGCCATCGCCATCACAGTATGCCCATGACTGATTACTTGCAGAAATGGACAAACTCATGGGAGATAGCACTTTTAATGGTCTTCGATTTCAATTCGATACTCGCTACAAGGTCATTGGCAAACGTCAAAAGGCCATGCTGGCTGCAGACAAAAATCCCTCCACGGTGGACATTGTCACTAGTGGCAAGACTGGTTAGAAGTTCTACCATGTTTAATTGACATTCTTCGGTCTATTCAATTTTATACTTCTACACACACATTAAATCAGACAAATGTTAACTTTTTCCCAGAAGTTCAAAAATGTTTTGGTTCAGATGTTACTGCTGGTGGAATCAAATTCCAGTTTGCAACAACCATCAAGAAGAATGTTGAGCAGATTCACAGTGCGAGAGCTGCTGGCAAGGACTGCAAGGATATCACATTCAAATCCAATGGTCTCTTGATTCACCTATTTACATTAGCAGAATTCAAACACATGCAGATTTTCATAGCACTCCCTCACTGTTTTGCTCTCCAAATTAATGTTAGTCAACGGAATGGCGAGGCACTTCGGCTCGGACACAGATAGATGTAAACTCCATTAAATGGCAATTCCCTGGCATCAGAGCTGGTGCTAAATTCCAACAAGAAGCAGTGCTCAAATGAAAAGATCCCAAGGACTTTGACGTGGCTTTGAACTCCGATCCTAGGAAGCGTGGCAGTCTGGGCGAGTGTTCTTTGAAACGGGTCTTGCTTTTTTGCGTTTTCTTTTTCATACTTCTCCAAACAACAACTTGAAGAACACACCATTAATATCTCCAATCATTTAGAAATCAGCCACATGTTCGGCAAGGACTCTACACGAGGCGGAATTGAATTTCAATTTCGAGCTCTCAAAGCCAATGCACGTCGCCAGCGCGAAGCTTTCGAGGCTGGAATTGATCCACAAACCCTCAATATTGGTGATACCAAATGCGAGAATTCCCCCGCTATATTATTCAGAATTTCATTTTGTCACTAGCACTCACCTTTCCTTGATTTTGAAACTCAGATCAGATATTAATATACATCATAGCAATGGCAAAGTGGTTGGATGATGGCACCACCGCATCTGCCTTGGAGCATCGATTTCGACCCATCAAGGCTGCTGCTAAGAATGGTTCTTGCTATTCCTCACTCCACTCCACCTCGTGATGATCCTACACATCTACGCCTTCATATTTCATTTCGTCGTCGTTCATTCATTCGCTACCACTCATACATGGAAGGAACATCTAGCTAACATCTCTCAGCCACCGCCGAGAAATTTGGTAATGGTGCTACAGGTAAGGCTATATCCACTCGCTTCGAAAGGTATGTATTCGCTCCATTTCACTCTTCAGTCAAGAATCTGAAAACTAACAAAAAGCACAGAATGCGCAAAGAACCCGCCTGGGATCTCAACTCCCCACCCGGTACTAACAATTCCCTAGGCGCAACCCCCAAGAAAGCCCGTGCTCAACGCACTCCAAAGAAGACCAAGAAGGCAGCTGCGAGCAGCAACGAAGAAGGCGACGATGACAGCGACATGGAAATGGGCACTCCCTCCAAGAAGAGCTCTCCCGCCAAGAAGGAAACAATCAACAAGGTCAAAGGCGGCCGCGTTGAAAAGAAACCCGCAACTCCCAGCCGCGCAGCCAAGAGCAATGTCAAGAGCTATCTTGATTCCGACGACGAGGGAGACGATGATCTGATCATCAAGGATGAGGAGCTCAATTCTTATGATTTTGGACGCGCTGCGGAGGGTGATGAGGATATGCTTGGTGGTGGTGGATTCATGGGTGGAAATGGAAATGGAAATGGACACGGAATGGGAAATGGAAACGCACTTGCGCTTCGCAATGGTCATGGAAATGGAGATGATCTTGCTGAGGAGGAAGATGTTTTCTACGACGATGAGTCTTAGATTTTTTTTTTATCGGTTTCGGATGGAGCATTTAAAGACGCGATGCGATGATGGCATAACGATCACGATACTCGGGATCCTGGACAACTTACTTTCGTTCCTGAAATACGACAACTCTCCATCGTCTCGATTCTTCTCTACTCTACTCCGCTCTCGACATCTTTCTTTCCTCGTCTCTTCTTCTCGCAAATACTTCATTTCACGACTGACTGCCAATGAGAAGAACTCATCTAATCACGCTTTCGTTTTTCGGCTTTTTTGTTTTTCCTTTGACAGGTTACTTCTTCATCTATCTTATTTTCCTCGCTTACCTCGCTATTACATTTGCATCTTCGCAGCACAAGCAGAAGCACAAATTTCCTTCACTTCATTTCACATTTCACATTTCACGATGTCGAAAGCTCGCTCAGCTATTTCAGTACTCTCTAACGTCCATCCCAACTACTCGACACTCTCGAAAAGGAAAACAAAACGTGGACAAGAACTCCTTCCTGGTATTTATTTACTGAAGAGGGTGAGGGTGTTTTTCTGGGTTCGCGTGTGAGTGCGAAATAGAGATTCAGATTGAGACATCATCGAGGAATTCCCACTTATCATGGTTATGGTTATGCTTATGCTTCGACAATTGCAATCGCAATCGCAACTGGGACTGGGACCGGGAGTAAAAAGAAGTCAATACGCACTAACCAGCACCGCATCTCTCCTTCTAGAATCCTCCACACTACATCCCGCTCCCTCTGACTCCTTCTCCTTCTCCTTCTCCTTCTCATGTGCCGCGCTCCCGAGAGTCTTCGATACACCCCATTACTTCTCACGACATAAAGCATCTTCAATTTCGATTTCGCACACTGAGATGAGATGAGATGCAATACGAAGCCATGAGCCGTGAGCCGTGAGCCACGAAACCCAAAATTTTTCCTTGGTGCTTCTAGGTTATTTCTTTGGTTTTCTTCTGCGGGGGAGGTGGTTTGGTTTGGTTTGGTTCGTCCTGCTCTGCTCGGTATGCTTCGCTAGTTAGTTAGTTAGTTAACCAGTTCAGTTAATCGATCAAAGTTAACTCAGGGTGGTCTTTTCAAATTTCTCCCTGTTTCAATATCCCCAATCTCTCAAATTCTCAAGAAACGAGAATTCAGAATTTAGAAACGAAGAAAAGAAATGAAAAGGATCTTCTTCAGAATCGGGAAAATTAGAATTAAATAAAAGTTATGAATGCGAGTTTTTTGAGCTTGAGTTTTCGAGTATGAAGTTGAGGTTGAGGTTGAGGTTGAGGTTTTTGATTGTATGGATGATGTGTGATGATGTGTGATATGTGATATGATGTGTGTGGTGTGAGGTGAGGTAAGGTAGTTCTCTGAGTGAAGTGTATTCGTATTTGTGGTAATAAGTCAAGTCAAGTCAAGTGAATTAGTTATTATCTATACAAATCGTAACAGAACAATATGAAATATATATCAATGCATAAATATGGGTTTGAAAACAATCTCTCTCAAATGTTAAAGATAGAAGAAAATAGATTCCCGAAAAGTTCCAGGTTAACAATAATGAAGCAATAAAAGGAAGTTGGAAGCTCTGAAGTAATTTCATAAGGTCCAATTCTCTTAAAATTTAAATCATCAATAATTCAAATGATATCAATCTTATATTTCCCCTATACGCCTAACGCCTTTAACTAAACCCTCCCACCTATCATACAGCCGAAAATTTCATTCCAATCCATAAAATGCATCCATCCAAAAGCAGCATCGTATTCAATATCCTTCCTAATACGTGTTTCCATGTCCAGCCACTATCCTCCTAATTCAAAAGGACATCCCACAAGCCTTCTCCCTCCACATAAGCATGATGAATAACATTAACCAACAAAACATCCTCCTTAATCCCATCAATAACCTTTCTGGTCCGACTCTCCTTTCCATAAACTCTTGCCCACTCCCCCCAAATTCCAAATGCTTCTTCCGCCCAAGCCCTGAAACTAACTTCCTCAATAATTGTTGGCGTAATGATTTCTTTCCCTGGGAATGCGCCCCATGTAACGGCATTTGTGCTTCCGACCGCTTCATCACTGGATATGAAATCACCTTTGGCATTTGAAGCGTAGAAAGAGACCGTGTCGCGGAGAGCAGGGGATGTGAGTTTAGCATGTAAGGTTTTCCAATCGGAGGTTGGGATGAAGAGTTCAACGAATGCTTTTTGGAATACGAATCCATTTTTGGGTCCCCATCCAAAGATTGAGTCTGTGGATTTGACTCCATTGACTGCGGGTTGGGAAGCTACGGTCCACCAGCCTTTCTTATTGAGACTGAGGAGTTGTTTTTTGATGGAGTTGGTTTCTTCGTTGAGACCTTCTTCACTCCAAGGGATCGCAGTGAGCTGACCTTCGAGATGACGAATGAAGATGTCGGTGATATCAGCTCTGGAACTTGGATGTCCCCAAAGTTTGATAGCTTGGTTAATAGACATGTGGAGTGAAACACCGTATCCATCAATCTCTCCATAAGCAGGGGAGCGAGCATCACCCCAACGACCGTTAGGAAAGTCATCCCATGTGGCCTCTCGACCAAGACTGCCTTCTCCTTCACTAATCGCAAGAGTATTGGCTCGAGAGTTGACAGCCTCAGCTGGAATCGCAGCTTCTTGTGCTGTGGCTTCAAAGCTGGGATTAGAGGTTTGGGGTGCAGTAATTATAATGCGGTTGTAAGGATCAGACCCAACAGATGATCGACGCCTGGAGCTACGTTTGTGAGAACCACTATGGATAGACATCAAATCTGCAATATCCGGAATAGTAGGGGTATATTCAGGTTCCAAGGCGGCGACAACTTCAGCATCTGGAATAAGTTCTGTACGTTCCAGAATGAAAGATACCGCCTTCTCCAAATTAAGGGTGTAGAAATGAAAACCCCTAGGACCCGAGTACTGAGATTTTGTACTCTTCAAATGTTCGACCATTTCGCTCAAAATATCCACTCCTACTTTTTTAACCATCTCGTCATCTCCTCGAACGGCATCCAATCTCGTCATAATACTTGTGGGTAGTTTGGCGTGGCTAAGTTTCGTAGTTCGCTTGATCATTTGATAACTTTGAATTGGCATCATACCAGGTATAATAGGGATGTTTTTAAATGCACCACTTGGGTGATCTCGTAGCTTCTGCTCAAATGTATCGTATGCATCGACATCGAAGAATAATTGTGTCATAATGAAATCTGCGCCCGCTTGAACCTTCTCCACCAAGTATGGCAAATCATGTTCAAGGCTCTGTCCCTCTGGATGTCCTTCATCTGCATGTCCTTCTGGGTATGCCGCGACTCCCACACAAAAGTAATCCCCGTATTGTTTTCTAATGTATCGTACCAAATCGATTGCCCACTCAAACTCCCAATCCATGGCAGGAGTATCACCATTCTTCTCGTCGAGGGCACGATATTCCTCACTCCTGGGCGGGTCGCCTCTCAAAGCCAATATATTTCTAATTCCCAATGCCTTTGCATCTTCCAATGCTTGATCCACCAATGCTCGACTCATATTTGTGCAAGTCAAATGTAGACACGTTGTGAGCCCCAAATCCCTTTGACATAACTCTGCGAGTTCTAAAGACTTGATCGCGGTAGATCCACCAGCTCCCCAGGTAACAGTGACGAATAAAGGTCTTAGCGCTCTGGACATTCGATCAAGACGAGCACGGAGATTCGAAGAACCCATTGAGGTCTTTGGTGGAAAGAATTCGAGGGAGAAGTAATTGGTGTCTGGAGGCAATGCCGCGATCTTTTCTGTAATTTTCTCCATCTTGTTGTGATTGTTCCTACGCAAGTGTGGTATCTAAAGTAATTATTGGAATTTATTGTTGAATTGATGAAAGTACTTGTTCTTGCGTTGTATTGTCGAGATTGTTGGTTTGGATTTATATCATGTCTAAGATGGATGGTAAGGCTGGCTAGTTTGATGAATGGCGGGGCTACTATTTTTTTTTTCTCTTGGTGGGATGAGATGAAAGTTATCAAGTGACACTTCGTAAAGAATCACGAAATCCGCCACTAATAAGACTTGAAACAAGTCGATGCATTTGAGACAATAAAATCGTGGCAAAATCATGGTAAAATAATGACAGACTTATAAGATTTGTCGAGAATTCCGGTCTTTTTGATATAACTATATCTATATATTCATTCAATAGTCCATCCCAAATAATTTTTAATCGAATAATACATTTACTTCAATGTATTATGCCGTTGTAAAACTGTAATCTGACCATGCAAGACATGCAAGACATGCAGCTTACAGATGACGGATAAGCCATGATTGTTGTCGGTCAAAGGCTTCGTCAAAGGAATCTAGTGGTCATACAAAGATGTTGATACCCTTTCTTGTGTAATATTGATCTTTGCTTGGTTCAAGTCTTAATCCTCATTGTCGAGGATTTGAAATGCATGTCAAAGGGATTGTGATAACTATACATTTTGTTAGGTTGGCCACAATGTATCACTACACAATTCAATTCCCATCATAGTGCCAGCAACTTGTAATATCAGACTATTATAATTATTTTATATATCTAGGTGGGTCTGGCATATCGTGTAATTGTAACCCGAGTACTATCATACTTTGATGCATCTATAGATAGATCTATCTCCAGATTCCACCTCCACCCAAAACTCATCAATACCTAGGCGCCTTTGTATATGTATCCCAACTCCTAGCTCCCAGTTACTCCAATCAACCAACATCGTCCTATTACTTGCGAGCAGCAGCTTCCAAATCTTCCAAAACTCTCTTTACAATATCTTCCTTCGGATCACGCATAGTGAAATACTCCTGCCAGACCTTGCGACAAGACCATGTTTGGAAAAATGAATTTGTTACCCAAATTGGCGATACGACAGATGGCACTGGTGGTGGACGATTAGGATCAGGCGGAATGATCGAAGTCGAAGTATAACTCCAATATACAATAGTAGTGTACGAGGTCCTTCGTGGATTACGAGTAATGGTTTCGACACGTCCCGACAAAACAAAGTCATCGGGTGGATCAAGACAATCGGGCCTCCTTTCACTGATATACGGGTCATATATTCGTTTGGTCAGCCAACGACCAGCTGGTAGGTCTTCCGGCTCTGGAAGCTCTGAGGTCGGTGCCTCGATAATTTGGTTTTCGATTGGATATTTTGGAAGTACGTCTTCCAGACTTGAAGCACGTATGATAGTCATAAGAGTCGTCGGTTGTGTGAAGCTATGAGAGCCTGATGTAATCTGCGCCTGGAAACCATCGCTAGTCTGTGATACAGTAGCAGTCCGTTTCTGGAAACCACTGACACTCTGTGCTGGAGTCGGCTGTGCGAAACTAGTGCGAATAGGCGATTCTGCAACTGCGCTTTGTGCGAGTATTGCAGCAGGGGTAGGATTTGCAAGTACCAGTGGAAATTTTGGGCAAGAAGCTTTGATACATCGATGGGCGCCTTCGCGGGCTGAAGATGCCTTCTGAAGGACAGCGACTGAGACAACAAATTCATGGCCTTCCTCATTGAACGTTTCCATGATTCGACGAAGAGCAGCTTCCTCGTTGGTGCAACGTTGCATAAGAGCCCAATCTTCTCCAGTAATTGCGGTATTGACACTGCCACACTGCAGAACCATCTCTTGTTCATTAATTCTTACCCAATTAGCCTCATCATAATCATTGAGATCATGTACTGCTACGAGTTTGAGGTCTTTGGGGTCGATATAATGTGGCTCTTGTCTACCAAGTTGATAATTCTTTGTTGCGTCATCGTTAATGCCAATTCTTCCATGAAGGTCGCTCATAAGGTGAGTTATAGTATCATAATGACCGAAAAGCCTGTGATTCTCTTCGGACAATCCGACTGCAGTTTGATTGGTAGGCAATGAAACATTTGTAGCAACCGCCTGACCTGAGATCACGACGGCTGTCAGGCCAGATGTAATGATGAGGGCTGGTAATTGCATCTTTGAGTTTGGCTGCTTGGAGTGAGTATGAATGAATAGAAAGAATAGTCAAACAGACGGCTGGACGAAGAATTTTATATCCCTTTTTTTTTCTAGAAAAAAAAGATCGCCCACTTGCCATAACGGCGCCTTACTTAGAATTTGGCCATAACTAATTAGTGAACTATCTACTGTTAGAAATATGACGATTATGAATATAAGTTAATGAGTATTGGGCTGGCCACGAAATCATTTCCGTCTTCTTCCAATCACAACTCCTATGAAAGGACACTGGCGTGGAACGATGTGGCTCACGATAACGAAATTTGTCGGAATATGGTATGCATGACTTTTGATAGTCCTTGGCATGTTGAAAGAGGGCTAAGAAGGGAAAAAATGAGAAAGAATGGCCGACTAAGACGTTATTTAGCTCAACAGCCAAGGCGCCTTTAGAACTCGACTCGATTAGTTCGTTCTTAGTGAGCCTTATGAGTTCACCAGTTGCGAAATAGGTAACATCACTTGATGATTTGAGTGTATTTATCATTGCATTGTCATTATCGAAGACCGCAGAATAGCAGAATAGCAGAATGTGAAAAGAAACACAACAATATTCAAAGGTGCTTTCAGTTGCAAATGCTGCTTGCTCAACATCATCTGTAATTACCGATGATGAAAATGTAGTCTTGCCATGTATAATTATTATATTGAGTTTTGATATGGAGAAATGATGAATCATCGAATCGTTCGTCGCATTAGTAATGAGGCTCGGAGAGTTTTGCTAGTATGGCAAGCTAATCCTTAAAAAGATTAGTAATTGTTGAAGATAGCTGCGATGACTAATACAAATTCCTTATCTTTCTTTATCAGTAAGTAACACACCACCGGAACAATGTATGCTGGAATTTTCTAATCGTCGGCACCTAGATATAACCCCTCCATACAAAGAATAATTGCATAAGGTACAACTTCTTTACCATGAGGCAGTTCAGTTGAGTTTCTTCCTATAAGTTTGGTAGGATATTGCAATATTTTCTTGGTTCTCTTTTCGTTCTTTCCATCATCGCATCTCTGTTACTTATCTTCGTCTTGGTATCTCCACCCTCACTCTATCAGAAAGGAAACAGATAGGCCACATCAAGAGACACTTCCGTCTACACATTCACAAACTTGGTATCCATGGCAGCAAGAATGGACGCAGAAGTGGTAGAGCCAACAATCCCCGAAACCTATAATGCATTCTTCTATGGCACTCTCGTAGGTTTCCCCCTCCATCTCGTTTTCGTACTCTCATTTTCCCATCCTCCCTCTGCTCTTCTCAGACTCTCTCTCTTTTCTCTAAATAACTCCCTTCACCAATAGATGGCCCCCGAAGTTCTCTATCGCGTAATCTACGGTGCCTCCAATCACCCTTCCACTTCCCTAACCATCACCCCCGCCCTTCTTCCAGACTATTGCCGACACCGCGTTCGCTTCGCCGACTACCCCGCCATCATTTCCGAGCCGGGCCATACTGTTCGGGGTACCTATGTAACCGGTCTCACGCCCTCCAACATGCGAAATCTAGATTACTTCGAAGGATCCCAATATGAGCGAAAAGTTGTCACTGTAAAGATCTTGACTCCAAAGGATAAAGACCATGTACATGGTGCCAGTGCAATCATGGCCGAAGCGGTCGAAACGGGAGAAGAGAAAGAAGCACAAACATACGTCTTCACTGATTTGGATGCTTTGGAGAAAGGAGAATGGGATTTCGAGTTCTTCAGACGAGAGAGATTGAGAAATTGGGCCGATGAAAGTGAGGAGTATGCTGGTTCGTGAATACGCTCTCGTTAGAATGAAAGGGAAGATCTCACTAAATCCAGGAATTTAGAAGTTGATGCGAATGCTGCGAAAAGCAATGATAGTGAGATTGGTATTCATGATTTCCTCGTTCAAGGCGACACTACTGGCGGCCGAGGCATCAAAACGGCCATGGGAAAGGAGTTAAAGGAGTTAACAGATAAGAAGAAAGAGGAGCAATGGATTTTGGAGGAGAAGAAAAGGATTGCAAAAGATAGATCGAAGTGCCAATGTACTGTTGAATAACCGAGCATTTCGGGTTTAATTTGGGACATCAGGGAAATGCATGAGATTGAATATTGCTGCATTGGAAGTCTATCATTTTATTCTCCGTAGAAGATTTGTGGTTTGGCATGGAAGGTGGTTGGTTAAGACATATTTTTTCAATACTGAAGTTGAAACGCAAGAAAGATAATTAGACATAGATTTGGCATAGAGAAGACATACATTCATTGTCTAAGCACTGATCAGTTTCATTGTCCTAGCTATAGTTCTATGTGGATATTTTCTCCATCACTTCGCCGTCACATCCAATGTCAATAGGCACATCTTAAGGTTTGGACCTATGTCATGAATTCTTTGATACAAAAGCTAATTTACTACATACAATCGCTCCGTCCCAATATGATACATAGTATTACATTCAAACCCATCTATAAATACGCCGCCGCACTGCCTGAAGAAAGTATACCAAAAAAATCCATCATAGACGATTCCCCCCAAATTTCCAAACTCCACACATAAACATCAACACATAACAAACACTCAAGCACCCCATTGTCTCATCCACAACTCCATCCAGCTCCCATTAACCGGCTCAAGATATCTCAGCGTCTCGCTCTTGGCTACCGTCTTCTCCGTCTCCAAATTCGCAAGCGCAGCTCCCTGTGCCATTCCCTCGTAGAATTCCAAGAGCTTGATACCCCGATTCTGAGCGATTTCGCCGTGCTCGGCGGATTCTCGTAGGAGGGCGACCCATTCGTCCCAAGAGACGAGCTTGCAGTCTGCGCCGATTTGGGAGGTCAGGATGGGGGAGATGGTGGACCAGGTTATGGAGGTTGGGTTGACGAGGTGGTAGAAGGGGGTTTGGGATGAGGGGGAGGAGGGGGAGGAGGTGGGTTTGGTGAGATCGGCAAGGTCGAGGATTATGTTGGAGAGGATGTCGACGGGGACCCAGTCGATGCGGTTCATTGCTGCGAGGGTGGTGGGGACGGCTTTCATGTATTGGGATGTTGAGACGATCTGGTTATCAAGTATTAGTATCTTGTTTTCATCTTCCTCCAAGAGCGAGTAGAGAGAAAAACTTACAGTAGGAAACCATTCCTGGAGATTCCATCTTCCCTTCTCCTTCCTCACAGGCCCAGATACTTGTCCAACGCGAAGTACCTGCGTACGCACACCCCCAACCTTGTTCGCTTCCGCCAAGAGAACCTCAGAAATTAGTTTCGAAGAACCATATCCCATAGCCGCTGAATTCCAATCTTCAATAATGAGTTCAGGGATAGGCTTTTCCCACTTCTTTCCCTGCGTAACACCGATCGAAGAAATGAAAGACACAACGGCGTTGTTCTTGCTTTGCGCTGCAAAATCGATAAGATTTCGTACTCCTCGAATGTGAGGTTCGAAAGATGCAAGACTTAAGTTGAAGTCTACTTGCCATTGGTTATGAATGACATGAGTGGTATTGTTCAACAATTCATCGTATGATTCCTGGTCGAGCCCAAAGCGTGGTTGCGACATGTCTGTCTTGAAAAATGTAACTTTGCTGAAATCGGTCTTGAGACCATGGCCTGAGCTGGCTCCTCTCTGTCTTTCCTCACCGTTGACGGCTCGGTTTAGTGCGTAGACTCTGGAGATGTGTGGTAAGGCGACTAAATCGTCGAGCATGTAACTGCCCATTGACCCGGTACTTCCTGTTAAGATTACGGAAATCTGAGCATTTGAATCACGAGCCGCGGTGCCGGAAGTCTTGGTTGGTAAATCCTTGGCATATTTATCAAACATTGCTTGTCTTTCATCGAAGGCAGTCTTGGAAGTATCTTCTTCACTCTCCGATGGATGAGCAAGTTTGAAGACAACTGAGGCGAGAGTTTTGACAGTAGGGTTTTTGTAGATGGTACTAGCTTGCAGCTTCTCGGTCTCGACATTGCCTTTGTTCAAGGCCGATCGCAATTGTCTCAAAAGAGTAAAAACAAGCAAAGAATCGAATGATCCGCTTGCAAAAATATCTTCATCAACATTAAGGTCCTCAACGCTAGCGATCTTAGCAACCAAATCCTTCAATGTAGAAGTCAAGGATTCCAAAGAACTTGTATCGAGGCCGCTATCATCACCGCCCTCTGTGCTTGCGAAGAGCTCTTCGATTTCCGGGTCGTAAAGTTTGATTGTGGCTGCACGTTGAACAGTGCCCTTTCCAGCACGCAAGAATGGCTTTTCGGGTTTTGCAAACATCACAAAGCCATCTTTGATTTGACCATGGGTTGGTGAGCCTTTGTTTGCAGCGTCGATGGAAGGTTGAATACGAGAAATCAAATCTTTTTTATTTTCTTCGGTCACTTGTTCTGGGTTGACCAACTCGAGGATGACAGCAGGTTGAAAGCGAGCTTGGCCGACAATGATTGCTGATCGCACTAATTCGTTTTCGTTGATGGTGTGTTCCATTGTGACGGGATTTAGCTTCTCGCCGTTGGAAAACACAATTATATCATCTGCTCTACCCCTATAGAGCCACAAATCTGGCTTTGTGGGGTGTTTAGCATATAGATCTTTCGTAGAGATTTCATTAAGCTCGGGGAAGGTATGGAACATTCCTTGTAATTTTTCAAACTTTGGATTTCGTACCACAACCATTTCATGGAGGCCGTCACCTCTGTCAACAAATCTGAGACCATTGTCGGCGTGAAATTTGAAGTATCTCCAATCCTCTCTTCCTGTCCAGATGAGAGCGAAAATGCCAGCTTCTGTGCTTCCTATCAAATTCTGAAGAATTGTGATCTTGGAAAGGATATCTCCAGCCTTTTGCCCAACCGGTCCACCACCAAAGCAGACGAACTTGATGTTTTTCTTTTGAATCAACTCTACACTCGAGGAAGAGGATGCAAGATCTTCGACTGTCGAAGGGGCAAGCATCAAAGAATCAACGCCAGCATATTCAATCATGTCATCCACCAAATCGGTAGTTACTGGGACTGACGGTGATGCCAACACAATCCTAATTCCATGGAACAATGCGCTGAAAATGTTTATATAAACGCCGGCAGCATGGAAGGGCGGGAAAGTTGAAAAGGCTCTAGCTCCTTTCCACAATCTCGAGTGAAGGGCTTCTCCATTTTCGCACTTCAACGAATGTTGTGCGTCCATAACTGCACCTAAAGCGTGTCGGATAACAATAGGTTTAGGCAGACCAGTCGATCCAGATGTGTGCAAGACAAGAGTAGGCTCTTGCGATGCCTCTGCCCATGTTTTGTTGTAGGCATAATGTGGAACTGGCGTTTCGTCGAGGAAGAAATCGAGTTCTGGACAGTCAAGAACAGTCATAGGATGTACCTTAAGGACTTCATGGATATTGCCAGTGTTGTTGCTGGGTAGTAACCAGATACTACAATCGGCTTGTTTTATAACATTTAGATGTCCTTCGACACTGTTTCTTGGAGAATTGAGGAGGATCTTGTAGCCCGCTTTAACTAGTGCTAAGGTAAGGATTTGATATCTCAGATCCCCTTTAAAACAGTTAGCGCGCAGCCTTAAGAAGATCTGACATATGTTTTAGACTTACCTGGTCCGACATATCCTACCGATGGGAAGTTCTTGCCCTTTCCGAGCAACTTTTCAATCCACCAAGCAGCTCTGTTGATCGAATTGGCGAAGCGCTTTTGTGATACTTCAACAAAACCATCCACTGCTTTACTGGTTTTCGCATAAGAATATACAATATGATTGGGATTGTTCACAGCCTCTTCGTCAACCAAGGTTGGCAATAAACGCTGACCATAAGCTGGGGTTTGTCTTTGAACAGAACCCATGTTTATGTGGTAATTTATGATGAGTGAAGCAATCGAATTGTGAAATTTGTATAGTTTATTATTATAAAAGTAGATGCTTCAAGTTTATTGCAATGCTGTAAGAAGGGGATGATAATATGATAATGATGATGATGAAAAAAGAAAATCCTAAGACTCGGGAGCGAGATGATACTTATATCTTCAGAGCCCCCTATAAATTGGAGATATTGCATACATCTCATGAATGAACGACGACATATCTCACCTCAATTGACACCCACACATACTCAAAATTAGAGTGTCTCTTCGATGGTTAGTTGGTTTCCGATCCGTCCAGCGGATCGATCGGAACTTCCAACATGATCCATACGAGACTCAACAAAAGCACTCACTAGTAACGGTTGTGGCGTCCATCAAGCTTTCTCTAAGTCGCGGGAGCAAAAGTGCCGCCCATCAAGACGATTACATAGTAATCAAGTCACCGTCCCGATTGAAGCCAGCACCAGCTTTCAAAAAATGACGCAAAGGATCAAAGGTGGAGTTTGTCAGATGGATTTTTGCCGATTTACCCTTTTTCAATCCATATAAGCTCAAGCTTCTCGAAGCTTTCGTCAACAGGATAGTTACATGCAAGATCGCTTTGATAGCTATGCAAACAGTGCGAAGTGTTCTCGAGCACTAACGCCGGCAATCAGTAAAGGATATTGGCCTTGTTGCACAAAATGGTGGGTCAACCATTGAAAACACCAGAATCAAGATCAGACTGGATCAGAAATTCATTACCAAAAAAAGAATCTGTAGTTTTCCACGTGATCTTGCCGAAAGATTCCCGTTAGTATGTGAAAATTTATCTCAATATTCAGACCCTCATCGTCGATCTAACATTCTTCATATATATTTATCTGCTTACTAATAAGCCAAGAAATTCGAACCAATCAAAGATTGGGGAAACGTTATTGTCCTACGGGAGGCTCATGCCTCGAATCTAAGGTTGAAATACTTATGTAATCAACAGACCCGGAGGGGTCTGAATATGAGATAACTGAAAATGAACCTGTGATTGGAAGATGTCATGAACTACTAAGCATTAATAAGCCAGATATACCTGTAACCCAACTATCTGCATGAATTGCTTGAAATCCTGCACAGTACTTCGTATACCTCGCAACGATGTGTATTTGATCAACTAATCTTCCTGGTGCTGCATTTTGCGTACTGAGTACGAACCATTGTATCTGGCAACCTATGATCACGAATGAATGGTCGTTCACCCACAAGGTAGAGCAAATTTAGACGTCACTCATATACAAGTTTGGCTTATCTGAAATGCAATGTGGATGACCCCATGGTATGGAATCGATTAATTCTTTTCCTGGAACAGCTAAGATAAGACGACGAATAATCAATATAAGCGGAAAAATGAATTGACCTTCGGTCTGAGAGCGGAAAGAGCGGAAAGATCGGTAATTACATCATCATCAACACAACCTCAAATTGCAGTGGTTGCAAAATATTGGATATTGATGCAAACGTCTCTCCTCAAACATAGGCTATATTGATACAATATTATCATCAAAGCGTAAGACGGATTCGCGGGAGCAATCGTGAAGCCGTAGACAATCTGTGCTCAGTTAGTCTACACGCCTTTGACATTCCAGTGGTTTTTTGAACGAATGATATTTGATATTACAAACTAGATCTTATACCGTTGGAAGGAATTCCGCTCCCGTGTCCCCTCAAATATCAAATCCATATCGTATTACTCCCATCGTCTGCCGACACAACCGAAGACTCAATTCAAACCAGAGAAGGCTTCTTTTTAATTCCCAGTGCAGCAGCATGATCCTTCTTCTTTTTTACAACTCGTTTGAAGCTCGGAGGAGGCATTGCTAATGCCTCCTCTTTAGTAATCTTTGGTGCTGGTCCTGCACCAATGTCATCAGCATCATCCTCTATAACCTCTTCCATAGCCTCCTGTCTTCTCATGAACGCCCTTCGAGCCGCCTCTTCGTCTTCTCTTTCCTGTCTTTCTCGCTCCGAGTCAACATTTTCTCGTGTCACTGTGACCTCAGTTCCATCCTTTCCGACTCGTTCATTCCTTGCGTTTCTTGTGCGAATTTCATCCAATGCATCGGCGACAGCCATTTCGGTTTTCGCTTCTGCCGTTTTGTCTTCTAGCTCCTGCATCGCATCTCGTTCTTGTTCTTCTCTTTCCAGTCGATCCAGTCTCTCTTCATCACTTTCTTGAAGGCCACCTCCGTTAACACGCCACGGTTCGGTGTTTCTTTTCGCGCCACGCTCACACTGATAATCCATATTTTTAGGGTCTGTTTTGAAGGTGATTTCGCCAGAACATCTTGTACACTTAATGTAAAACCTATAAATTGAAATAGCCAGGTATTTCTCCTCGGTAGTTTCTTTGCGCGCGTTAAACTTTCGCCCTTTGTAAATATATTCTCCACAAGCAGTACATTTCATTGGGAATGGCGCCATCAAACGAACTGTCTGTACTTTTGGGCCAGCTTGTTTGGGAGTGCGCGACTTAACAATCTTCGAAGGATCGAAATCGGGTGGGTAATATTTGGTGAGAACTTTTCGCTCGGACATCTTGTATTGAGCTGTCTTGATTAACCTGGTTGTGATCGGAGTAGGTTGTCAGTTGTAAAGTGTCTGAAGTAGCTTTGATTCTGGGCTGGTGATGCAACGATAGGTGAGAGACACGACAAGGCGGCGAAGTTCTGTATCAATTTGATAGCCTAGCCTGGTGAGTATTATGTAAGCCTTTATCGCCTGGCCAGCAGGACTCGTGAAAATCATTGATAAGAGTTAAAGATCTCAGCCTCGCGTCACCCCACGCAACTGCCTCTTGTGAAAACAAATAAATGAACCTAAATTCATGCCTCTTCGTAATCGATACTCGTTTGACATTAACCGTGATCTTCTTGGAACTTAATTGTATGGGCCCGACTCACGTATAAGGGATGGAGAAATTTTTGAGAGATTGGCGGCAGGATGCTATGAACAAGCATCAATACGACTCGGCAATATTCATTGGAGATAAATTGCTAGCTATAACAAGTACTACCCTTTGGATACTCCTTTTGGCTACTTGTTGGTTCTAACCATTTTATAGAAAGTGACAAAGATGCTTTTTGGCTTGCACAAGTGCATTTCTCCACGGGAAACTATACGAGAGCCCAGAGCTTCCTCACTAAACAAGACTTAATAGCTCGAAATCCATCCTGCCGATACCTTGCAGGCCATTGCCTGATAAAACAATCGAGATTTGAAGAGGCCCTGAGTATACTCGGAGAGAAGAACCCTACACACTTAATATCAACGGCCGGTCACAACAGAAAGAAATTACAACATACGAGAGGACATGCCCGAAATGGATCAACGACACAGAGCAGTCGGCATAGACAGGACGAAATGGCAAAAGACGAAGCGGCGAATGTGAAGTTCGAAGCTGCAATGTGCTTTCTACGAGGACTTTGCTATGCTAAACAAAATGCTTTTGATAGAGCAAAAGAATGTTACAAGGATGCTGTTCGAATAGATGTTCAATGCTTCGAAGCATTCGAGCAGCTAATGAAGAACTGTCTGATGTCACCAGAAGAGGAATGGCAATTCCTAGAATCTTTAGATTTCGATACCATATCCGTTACGGACGATACTTCATCTTCTCAAGAAGCTGCTGAATTCACAAAAATGCTTTACACCACTCGGCTTTCGAAATACAAGAACCCATCTGCGTTTACAACGGCGACAGAAACGCTATCAACACATTATAATCTTGCTACAAATCCTGATCTTCTATTGTCCAAAGCGGATCTGTTTTTCACGCAATGCAGGTTCAAAGATGCTTTAGCTATCACGAATTCTATCCTCGAGGAAGACAAGTACAATTTTAGTATATACCCTTTGCATTTAGCATGTCTGTACGAATTACAACTGAAGAATGCCTTGTTCTTAGTAAGTGACATGATCTTCTTCCTGTCCAGCGTGATTGGGTATCTTGATTTCTGATTAAGAGCTTACAATGGTGGATCTTTGCTTCGGGGTTATGGTGCATTTATTTTGGGTGGACAAAGGACAGCTCATCTGTTCAAGGAATTTTTAAATGAGTAGGAATGACACACCACAGATGCTAACGTTCTATTGACAGGTTTCACACGATCTGGCTGATAACCATCCAGAAGAGCCCTGTACATGGCTCGCCGTAGGTATATATTATTTGGCCATAAACAAAGTTGCTGAAGCTCGACGTTATTTCAGCAAAGCCAGTATGATGGATCCTCATTTTGGACCTGCTTGGATTGGATTTGCCCATACGTTTGCAGCAGAAGGAGAACATGATCAAGCAATCTCAGCATACTCGACAGCAGCAAGACTTTTCATGGGCACTCATCTGCCCCAATTATTCCTAGGCATGCAAAACCATATGCTAAACAATATGACACTGGCCGATGAATTTTTGAAAACGGCATACGAACTCTGTAAAACCGATCCATTACTATTGAATGAAATGGGTGTAGTATTCTATCATCAAGAAAGACTCGAAGATGCTGTCTTGATATTAAGGAAAGCTCTCGAAATTGCTGAGGAAATTGACAGTGATCCACAAGCTTGGATATCCACTCGCTCGAATCTCGGTCATGCATATCGACGTCTTCATCAGTGGGATGCCGCTTTGGCAGAATTTGATGCGGTACTCCGACAGGGTGGAAAAGATCCAGCTATATTTTGTGCAAGGGGTTTGGTATTAATGGAGCAGAGGAAACCTTTTGAAGCTGTTTTGATGTTTCACGAAGCACTTGCTATCTCACCTCAAGATGCCATTGCGACCGAGTTGCTCAATAAAGCGTTAGAAGAAACAGCTATTCATGGTATCAATGGGAGTAGGATTTTTGATGAGGAGGAGGATGAAATTGAGAGGGAGTTATCATTGAGGAAAGATGAGGTTTTGGCGAGTTTAAGGCCGAGCAAAACTAAAGGGAAGGGGAAGTCGAGAAGCAGGGTGGTGGTAAATGAAGTCAATTCAATGGATCTTAGTGATGGTGATTAGGATTCTTTTGGTGGATCGGTTAGGGAGCTGTGGGGGCAGGAGAAGTGGAAAGGGGGGAAGGGTTTGAGATGGAACCTCTCGCTCTTGTGTATAGCATTTAGAACCTGACTACGTATTCGCTAATGAGAGATGATATTGATCAGTTTAGGTATGCATTTGCATGAGGTGTTTGTCTATGAAAGGGTTTTAGTAACATACACAAACCTCTTGTAACAAACATTGAGTGATATGCAAGTACCTTTCCGCCGAACGCCTGAAACCCTATAATATACAACCCGAAACCCCGATTCTTAAATCATAAACCCGACGTCTCAGCCCTCTCGTTCCTTTCATCTTCGCCCAAATTCCCTCCCTTCACCCCATACCTCCAGCCTAAATACCCCAACACCCTTATCGCGCTTCCCGCATTGATACTGCCCACCCTCGCCCCCCAATTCACCTGATACCCAGGTTTGATCCTTTCAATAGCACCGATTATCATACCGTCATACATCCAATCGTCAAATCCCCATCTGTCTTTTATTCCTTGGAGACGCCAGCTGCGATCTTGATATTCAATCTTTGTGCGCCCGTACGCAAGGAATGGTTGCGAGTGTGAGGAGGGAGGAGGGAGGAGGGGAAGTGATACGTAGGGTGTTGGTGCCTATGGAAGGGAGATTGAGAAGTTGGGAAGAGAAGGGGGAGGAGGATAAGGGGAGTTCGCGGTAAATGGGGCTGATGGTGGAGACGAAGGGGGTGAAGAAAGCCGCGATGGTAGGTACCGCGAACGAGGATGTGGGTTTAGAGAATATGTGCCGAGTGAGGTTGGTCTTCAGGCGGAGGGGGCGTGGGGGCCGTAACGGGATATTTTGAGAGGGGTGTTGAAGGGGGGCTGGGAGGTGGAATTGATGTATTAGTGGGAAAGCTGGCGGAGGGTATTAATGTTTGATGCTGGAAAATCAGAACTTGGTGAGAGAGGAATTTATTTATATTAATTTATTGATTGATGGGGATGGACTCTAAAAATCCTTGTACCTTTGTTACATTGTGGGATCCCGCAGTATGATATGGGGAGCAGAGATTTAGAGGAAGAGTGCTGTCCGATATCGTGTCTACAAATACCGATACTACTCTTGTTGATATGCGTATATTTGGATGGAGATTAAGATGTAAAAGAATGCGGATCAGATATAGTACATGTGACGACACTGTTTCTTTGAATAGTGAGTAATCAGAGTATTGTGTAGTTTCAAAGTACAGCTCTTTTCGAAGAATGAGGGGTAGGTAGCCTTATACCAGCCACATTGTTTTTAGCATTTGCTGTGTCGATAGATCAGTAGCTTTGAGTGAAACTTCTCTATCATCCTGATACGTAGGTCTATAACCTCACCTATATTGTACTTCATATCACACCAAGCTTTGTTGGAATGGAGTGACCTCCCACTTCCTATTCTCGGGTAAGAGATTCAACAAGCGGGTGATATCAGTTTGATAGTGCGGGTTTAATAGTACAAATCGGGCGTTTATAGCAGCAAGCATTAGTGGTGTCTAAGGTCAACTGCAAATCCGCATGCGAAATACCTTATTAGCAGAACGTGCGATCTGAGAAGGGTATTGTGTTTAGGTGAGAGATGGCGGTAAGATGAGCACGAGAGTCCTAATTAATAGGCTGTGTTTTTGAAAGTTTCTCTCCGCCCATCCAGCCATCACCGGACGTTGGAATGCAGACGTGAATCGGATTTCAAGATGATATTATCCCTTATAACCAGCCGCTTTTGATGGATTCGTCTTTTTTGCACATTGAATATGTTCAGGATAATATTGGTATGTTAAAATTAGAGTATATTAGCGCCAAAGTCTAAATGCTCTTCAATATGAGATTAAGGTTTCCCCCGCAATTCGGCAAGATCTGGGGAAGTCCTTCTCCCCACAAAATATGTGAATAATTCCGCACATTCAGTAGATAGCTAGTCTACGTTTCAAGACTTTATCCTTTTTGTATCAATTTTATTCGATATCTCCTTCGTTCATTGAATCTTCAGAGCTTCAGGAAATTCTACACAGATATGAGTACCCCAAGCTTACCCAGAAAGCTCTGGGCGCGGGCGCATCGCAAGCCTAAAAGTACAGCCATGTATAAACAAATGTAGGAAATCAATCAAAAAATAATCTCCCAATCGATGTAATCCAAACTACCTTTTCTCTATCTATAGCACGCTCGTTGATAACTCCAGAATTTCTAGAACCTCTGGCAATATTCTACCACCCACCGAGCTCAATTCAGGGATCAAGCTTTCCAATTCCTCAATCTAATCTATAGCGGCTTGTGCATAACCATCGATAATGAAAATGCTCCTACAGACTCTATACCGCCCTATTTCTTGGGTGTGTATATGAATTTTGCTGAGAATATCTTGTATACGCGGGTACCCGGTCATACTTGATCTCATAGAGGTACTATTGGAAAGGGAGACGTAAGATAGCTTTGACCGAGGTTCGAGAAGGAAGGACGGAAATATGTGGTATTAGTTGTGGAGTAGTTGAGGAGAAATGTCGCAAAAATGGCTAGTGCTATGAAGGAACATGGCGTAGGGGTGGGCGATAGAGTAGTGGTTGTGGCTAGTAATTTTTCTGATGCTTTGAATGTTTTCCTGGCTGTAACGTCGCTTGGAGGTTTGTTGAGTATTAGTTTGACGAATATGGGCGTTCAAGGTGTTCTTACAACGGGCTCTACAAGTTGAGCCGAAGGTATGTTTGGCATTCTTATATGATGCATGTGAGGTGTGAAAAATTGAGGTACATGTAACGGTATATTTCCATGGATGATTGGACAGTTTATGATTGCAAGACTGTTGATCTCTGAGAGAAAATGAGTTTACGAAGGTAGAAGAGTTTGTTACGAGAGAGGAAGAGGGAATCGGGAATCAGGAGAAACGAGGGCAAGAGAGAGAGTAGACTATAAAGAAACTGGAAATTGGTAAGAACGGAGAACGGATACTTGGGGGCAAATCGGATGATGAAGCACTCCAAGTAGATTTTGTTCTACCTTTTGAATATCGTTACGCATTTTTACATCGCGAATACTGGTTTCACAGCATTGAAAAATGCGTACAATGCATGAGAGCACAAATTTGAGGAGGGGGGAGATGATTCATGAAGGATTGTGGGTAAAGAGAGAGATGAAGATTTTGAAGATCTGTATCTATGAATGGCTTTTGAAGTTGTGCATGCAAGAGCAAGAGTGTTGAAGTTAAATCAGGAAGGTACTGATGGCTTAGCATGATGCGGTACTTTCTTCTTTGAGGTAGGAAGTCTTCACTTACTGTTTGAGCATCTAACTAGTACACCAAGTTGCTAGATAAAAATATCGTAATGTTTTAACTATAGTAGCAATACGGCTAGAATCAAGATCCATCTTTACGAAGGCATAAATCATGGTCCTATACGGAGAAGTAGTAGTAGATATTCAAGATACAGTAAAACCTCTTTATAAGGATATATATTTGGGTCCCCTTTTTTTTTGTATCTAAAAATGACCTATATCCTTAAAACCTTGTATTTAAGAATATTGTTACGGGAGCTGCCTCTAGGGTCACGTGGAAGTGTCTAGAGATCT
>JBBMOJ010000180.1:0-79330 GCA_038090695.1 Sclerotinia spermophila | reverse complement strand
CAACCACGTGACCTGGTGCCCAAGTCTTGTGCTTATGTTACGTCGTTCGTAACAATTTCTTATAAATATCCTAGTGAATCCTTCAATCCTTATATATCCTATAATTAATAAAAAGATTAATAAATCATTTTGCTATTCTTATAATCCTCTAAAACCTAAATTGGATATTATAGAATTATAATATGAAAAATCTGGATATTTAGAAAAGAAGGCTTTTGAATATCTGGTTTCTGTTATAAAGAATATAAAAATAAAGGGAATCGCTAGGATTGAGTATATAAACTATATTTATATATATACAAAGTAGGTAATCTATTACTCACCTAGTGATTATTAATTACTAAAGTTTTTCTATAAAATTCAATAGAATCTTTTCGATTTTTTATATACTTATATAAGTATATTCTGGTTTCTATTGATTAAAGATATATTCAGTAATAAGATTTTCGTTTTCCTCTTATATTAGAAGATATATTAAGAAATTGATAATACAATTTAGAATTTCCTTGTTTGGGTTTTATATAAATATAGACTTTCAATAGTTTATATTAAACAAAACAATGATATATTTGTTATAGGGATTATAGGAAATATTGTATTTGAAAATTGGATTAAATAAGAGGGTATTGAATTGGAACTTTCATTTTCAAATATATATGAATTGAATAGAGGAATAGAATAAGCTGATCAAAAAGTTATTACAAAATAGATAAAAATGCGAATTACTATAGGACTTCCTAATCGTTTATAGATAGAAGCTGTATAAGTAATTATTTACTTATATAATATTAGCCCGAGAAAAGCTTGCTTTTTCAAATCTCCAAACGAGGTATTGAATACTTGGTTTTAGTATTACCTTAAGTCTATAGTTCAATCTATAATCAATCATTTAACTTGTAATCTATAATCAAATTGGAACAACATTTATTAATATAATTGTCAAGTTTACCTATTAAATAAAGAAAGGGAGATAGGATTTAATAAGAGATTATATAAGATTAATCCAAGAATATATATTAGATATCTTATTAGATATCTTATTAGATATATATTAGGATTACCGATCTTCTATATATAGATTCCAAAGCTTAAAAGGGTTATTGTTATTCGAAACATTATCTTCAATGAAGAAAGGATTTATAAAATGGATTTGTTAAATAATATTATCGATTTAAATATAAAATAAAAGCTCAAAGAGTATGCTCCAAAGTTTGATATTCAGGAATTGATAAATATTAATAGAATAATTATTAAGAAAGAGAATAATAAGATTGCTTTAAATTATATAATTACTATAGTATATAGCAAACCCATTATATATATTACAAATACACCTTTATATAAGTAGGTTTCAAAGGTGTATCTAGAGAATAGATCAAACCTTATAAATCGTTATTATAATAGTATGTTAAAGGATCTACAATCTAAAGAAGCTTTAGATTTAGAATCCAATACTATAGTATAAGAATGTTGTAATTATATATAGAATCAAATATAGAAGTCTAATAGTTCTTTTCCAATAGTATAATTAATATTAATATAGAATCTAATCAATAAATTAGAAGATATAGATTATAAACTAATTGATCGAATTATAGATATTATCTATAGAGAATATAAAAGCAACCCAGAATCTCAACAATAATCTATTAATATATCAAATTCTTATTTAATTAAAAAGATAGAATCACTAAAGCAATTATCTTATTTAATATATATAATCAATCAATTTAAAAAAAATCAGTTTTCCTTGATTCCAGATCGGGAATCTAAACAATAAAGAGTTATAAAGATCAAAATACCAAAACTAATATTCAATCTATTAGAATATCAATCTTTCAACTTCGATTAATACTTTCCTCAAATCAATCCTTTTATAAATCACTTTCCCTATATATACAATTAATACTGATTTCAATAATCTTTATCAAATACATTTATTGGTATAGTGATTGCAAGTTTAATAATAGGAGGAGAATCTAGAATAAAAGATTTTCATAATACATTTTGGTTTAGCTATCCAAATATTGAGAAGGAAAATAACTTTTTTGTTATAGTATATAATATAATCGCTTCTGTTATATATACAAAATATACTTCATTAATTATTTTATATAAGAATCAATTGGAGATACTACCAAAATTATATTTCTCACGATTACCTAAATTATCTAAATACTATTATCAACTCAAGGATCACTTTTTAAGATTGTAGTTTAAATATGAATATGAAATTGAAATAAACAATCTGAAAGAATATAAAATATAGTATATAATAAATATAGAAAAGGCTTTAATAGCTTCTATCCCATTATAATAAGTGTTTATATACAAATATAATAAACAAGGATTTCTATTAAGATATAGAATAAGATTAATAGTCCAAAGCGATCTTCAAATTAAAGATATTATCAAATCTATAAATATTATTATATTAATAGAAAGATTATTTAGGATTGTCATAATATTAATAGTAAAATTCAATCTAGAGATTAAGCAATTCGATATTGTAAATGCTTTTGTTAATACTCAAAGGGATCCATCTAGTATATTTGTAATTTACTATTTACCAAATAAATATATAGTACTTAATTGCATATTATATAGTCTCCAAGATTCCCCTACTATTTGATTTAAAAACTTTAATAAAATACTGAAAAATATAGATCTAAACTAATATAAAAAAGAACCCTGTCTATTTATAAACCCAGCTCAAACTATCTTAATATTATTCTTTATAAATGATATTCAAATCATATACTATAAAAAGAATATAATTACAATTAATAAAATCATTTCTAATATCAAGACTGCCTATAAACTTCATAAATTAAATAATACAAAATGATTCCTAGATATCCATATTATATATAACCAGAAGATAAAGAAGCTATAATTAATATACAATACCTATATTAAAAAAGTTATAAAGAAATTCAAGCTCAATAATAGTAATATATATATACCTTTACCTTTAATGACTTTTATAAAATACAATAGTAAAGCAACTATAAACTATATTCAAAAATATCAAAAAAAGATAGAATCAATATTGTATATTGTAATCACAATAAAAATAGATATTACTTTTGTAATATCTCAGCTTAACCACTTTCTAACTAACCCATCTCCAGATTATATAAAAGCAATTGATTACTATATTCAATATCTTTAGAATACAAAGTATTATACAATAGAATACAACAAAGATCAAATTCCCCAACTTTTATCATTTTCAAATACTTCATTTACAAATAATCCTGAAACACATTACTTATTATAAGATTATATTATTTCATTATTTGAAGATCCAATTATATAGAAAGTATTAAAACAAGATACTATAAAAATATCAATTACTAAAGCCGAATTACTAAAAGTTGAAAGAACTTCAAAAGAGATTCTAATAATCCTAAGATTCTTAAAAGAAATCAATCTTATAATCAAATAACCAATTACAATGTTCTATAATAATTAATAAACAATTAGATTAGTAATCAATTAAAATAAAAGAATCATTATAAAACTCCGATATATTGATATCCAGAATATATAATTGAAACAGAAATATACAAAAGGGAGCTTTCACTTTATATACCTATCTACAATTGAAATAATCGTAAACAGATTAATGAAAAACTTATCAAAACAAAAGTTTAATTATTTCAAAGTACTCTTAAATCTTCAAGATATATATTCAAGAATTACTAAGATCAAATAATATTAGTTATTTTCTTTTGCAAACTTTCAATATCTATTTTCTTTCTTCAATCTCTATTTCAAATTATATAAACTTCAACTCTTCCTATTTAACTTCAAAATCAAAACTAGAATCCTCAATATTATTATTTAGAATACTTTAATTATTAATCTCGAAAAATACCTTTTTCCTTTTCTCCTTTATATCCTTTTTACCTTTTCCTTTTTTAGCTGAAAACTTTTTAGGTTTTGTTTTAGCTTTAATAATTGAAAATCTAGTTTAGATGGAAGAGCTAAAAGTAATTATTTTCGATATAGCTTTGGATTGTTTAATTATAGGTGAAAGAGAGAGAGAAAGCAATAGTAAAGGAGAAGGAGCTTTTCTCTTTTTAATTGGAGAGAGAGTTGATAGATATAATCGAATAGCTTACTCCAAATAAATAGTAGAACAATATATTGATAATAAAGAAGAATCAATATCAATAATATCAATAAATTTATTTTCCTCATCCTCCAAAACTAATATTATCGATATTACAATACAAATAGTCTTTTTATTTGAAATCAATTTCTAAATATTATTAGAATATAATAAAAGAAAAAAAATCGAAAAAGACTTATTTACCTAGGAATTATAATAAAATCAGAATCAAACAGCTCAAGTAATTGAAATACTAAAGATTACAAATATATAGAAAGTAGTAAACAACTATAAGAAGAATACTTTTAATAACAATTTGAATTAAAAAAAAAACATTCTTTTATAATATTTCCTATAATCTTTATATCAGCCAGATATAAGAAATCAAATATATCAATAATATAAATACTTATTTTGAATATCTCGAGTATCTCTATTATCCATATTGCAAATACAATATCCCACTTGCTTTTTGGGAGATATAGGAGAATCACTATCATCTTCGAATCCAGGGAAATCCTTCTTAAATATATCACTTTTACTAAAAGATAAAACCAAAAGAGATTTAGAATAATTGGTCGAGAGAATCACTATATAATCATTCTTATTATTAAGACTATATACTACTAATGATATTCTTTTATCAGATCCAAAAGTTCAAGAAGTATTTGAGTGATTAGCAAAATCAATTTCTTGATATAAACGAATAAATATATACAAAAGAGATTTGCTAATTTGGCGAACAGGATTATATAGATACTGTAATTTAAGAAAATCACCTATATAGAAATTAGATTGAAATTACAATAGATTATTAGATAAATTGATAGATAGGTACACACCAAATAGAAAAAGAATAATATAATCAAAATATAAATCTATAACAAAAAAAAACATTATGAAAAGTTTAAAACTATAAATACTAAAATTTGAAATAATAGGAACTATCCAGTCTTATCATTTCTATTCTCCTATAATTACTATTAAAAAAATTTCATTATTCTATATATTTCTTTTCCACTACAAAATCACTATACAACAAATCCTCAAATCAATAATTATAATCAATACATTTAATATACTTTAATAACAGGCATCAATTCTATATATTTTCTTTTTATACAAAATACTATTATATATAATCACTCGATTGAGAATCAATATATAAACACACAACTATCCATACAAACAAAACGATTTTTCATCATTTTTCATTTGTTTTTATATAATTTCACTTTTTTTTCTTCGAAAAGATCTATTTGATAGGTAAAACATCAACTATTATTCGAATAATAGCCTGATCACTATATATAAAGATTGTTGCCTAAGGATTTTTCTTTTATTCGTTATATAGATCAATAATTGAACTTCTTGATCTGGGGGGTGTATTATAGAAATCCCTATATCATATATTCATATATATTGATATAATATGATCTACATCCAGAACTATATATAATCAAATAGTAATATAATATATCCACTTATTTCATTAGTAGATTATATATTCTATTCCTTTATCTATATAGCCTAGATGTAGATCACTATTCCCTATTAGGCGACTATATCGTTTATATCTATATATATATAGGGGGATAGATTACTATAATCAATCTCCAAGCTAATCAATCTTATATATCTTTATATACACTTTTCTCCAGTCCTCAAAGTGACCAGTGACATAGCTATCCTCCGTGATAATAGTATATACATATACTTTTAAACTTCTCCTTCAATCTAATCGATTATATATAATCGCTAATACAATTCAATTATAAATACAGTCAAATAAAGTTCTAATCATTTGGAGATTAATAAAATCTATAGACTCGCTTTAGATTTTATACTATCTTTAAATTTTGATATAAGATTAATAGGTTTTGGAATATACAAGCGATCTAATTAGAATATAGAAAACCAAAAGAATTGTTTCAAATAGATTTATAGATTTTAATCAAATACAGATTGATTCAAATAAACACTTCTATTTATATCAGAATACAAATATTCCAATCTATTATCTTAAAATAGCTTTCGATAATATAACTTTTTTTTTGTTGATATAGGATTATCCATTTTAATAATAGAAAGAAAATCTTTAAAAATATTGATTTTATATTCCTTTATAAGAACTTTGTAAAGATATAAAAATGAATTAATTAAAGTCTTATTATTTAAACAATTTGTAAACTGAGCAATTTGATTTTATAGTTTTCGAATAATCTATATTTGATTTGAAATCTTAAGTGTTTGGATTTCATATTGAGAGTTTTTGATTAGAAAATAATCACTAAATATTATACTTTTACCCTTTCCTTTTTTATTAATATCGATTTCTAATTCTAAAATTGAAAGTAATAAAGGAATTAGATTTATATAAGATTCTATATAAGTAATTTGTTGTTCTATATTAAAGGGAAATCATTATAATCTATTTTATATGAAAACTTCTAAACTGGATTTTATAGAATTAAATATAATAATAGTATTTATAACTTCACAATATTTCAAGGAAAATATCTTTATTAGAATTGAACTGGAATAGATCTTTTTTTTATAAATAATAATCGGAATATCGATTTATTCAAAAAGGTATTAAGATATAAGATATTATTTAATTAGTTACTAAATAGCTAAACACTTTGAAAAGAGTTATAAATAATATAATACTTTGCTTTAGAAGAACTATAATATAGGGTATAAGATGCCTTTAGAATCTACAACTAGAGGAGCGGAAGCGAATCGCTTCCCCGAAGGATATATAGACTATCTATATACACGTGATTGTATACGTGCGCGAAGGCGCACGTGACCGATCGCATCGCGATCCTTTCGATTCGTGACAGATTATATATAATCGCTAATACAATTCAATTGTAAATATAGCCGAATAAAGTTCTAATCATTCTGAAACTAATAAAGCCTATAAACTTGCCCAGGGTTTTATATTATCTTTAAATTTCAATATAAGATTGGTGGATTTTGGAATATATAGGCGATCCGATTGAATCATAAGAGATTAAAAGAATTGTCTATTTCGATTATAAGAAGGCCTTTAGAAGTATTAACTTCGTATTCCTTTATAGAAACTTTATAAAAATATAAAAATAAATTAACTAAAATCTTGTTATCTAGATGATTTATAAATTAAGCAATTTGATTCTATAGTTTTCGAATAACCTATATTTGATTTGAGATTTCAAATATTTGGATTTTATATTAAGGATCTTCGATTGGAAAATAATCGCTAAATGTTATACCTTTGCCTTTTTCTTTTCTATTAATATTGATTTCTAATCTGTTACGAAGGGTAACATATTCTGTATCACGTGATTAGGGTCACATAATAAGAGAGTCGATTCGACTTATCGATTCGATTTAGAGAACGAAGGTCTATATAAGGAATAGGATTTCATTATAATATAGAGCTTTATGCTTAAGAACAATTATTAGTTTTATTACTATAGTTACAAGAATTACAACTAGTTATAACTATATTGAATTCCTATTTAAAGTCTAGTCTAAACCACCTCGAGAGATCTCTAGCCACTTCCATGTGACCCTAGAGGCAGCTCCCGTAACATAATCCTAAGGTTATATATAGCAAAGGGATTAGATTTATATAAAATTCTATATAAACAGTTTATTGCTCTATACTAAAGGAAAATTATTGTAATCTATTTCATACAAAAACTCTTAAGTTGGATTTTATAGGATTAGATATAATAATAATATTTATAACTTTGTAGTATTTTAGGGAAAATATCTTTGTTGGGATTTAATCAGAATAGATCTTCTTATAAATAATAATCAGAATATCGATTCACCCAAAAAAGTATTAAGATATAAGATATTATTTAATCAACTATCAAATAGCCAAACACTTTGAAAAGAGTTATAGATAATATAACACTTTGCCTTAAAAGAATTATAATACAGAATACAAAATGCCTTTAAAATCTACAATTAAAAGAGTAGGAGCGAATTGCTTTTTCGTAGGCTATATAGACTAATTATGTATACGTGATTGTGTATATACGTGAAGGCGTATGTGACCAATTGTATTGCGATTCTATCCGATTCGTAACAATTATAATAGATAAAAGTAAATCAAATATACTAAATAAAAATTAGAAAGTATTTTATAAATAGTTTGGGATATATTAAATAGTAATTTATTTATAAATTTGAATATAAATATAGGGAATAGAATAAAAGCCTATATTATAGTAGATAGTTAGTATAATAAATATTAGAATATTGAATTAGAGTATTATTATAAAATTTCATATTATTAATATATATATATATAGAGAGAGAGAGATCTAAAGAATATTCAAATCTTAAAGCAAAATATTGAATGGTTGATTTAATAATAATAATTGAATTGATGCTAGGTGTTGATAAAATCCGGGTAAAATCCGGCCGACGAACAGCTGTGCCCTAGTACTGTACAAGAAGCGAATGTATCCGCTATTAGCTCGAAGCTACAAATAATATTGTAGACAGGGACAGTAAGTCAAAGTCCCGTTGTGTAATTTGTGAAAATGATTGGGTATCTGATGAATCTGAAATGGACTCCGATGGCATACCGAAACTCCTAAGCCTTGCTGATTATTTCGAGCGCCCGCCCCCAAGACCAGCCATGTTTAAAGAGTATTAAGCGCGCCCTATCCCATTCCAATTTCCATTCCCATGCCATAAAATGCTGACACTTACCACCCAACATTCATGTCCTCGTGATCGATCGTTTTATATAATATATCCAGTCAAACAGCAATGCACGACTTATCATAACTCGGGAAGAATATGAATATAATAAGGCATCTCTGTGTGAGTGAACAAGTCCATATCTGCATCAAGATTTGTCTCCTCTGTATGCGTGTATAAAGGCATCTCTGAATCAAGTTCTGGATAATGATTCGCCTCAAGTCGTGCAAAGTGTGCCTCGAGTTGTGTATCTATCTCAGGTTGTGCAAGTTGATTTCCCTCAATTTGTACTCCAAGTTGTGCCTCAAATTGTGCACGCTCTGCCTCATCGTCCAATTCCGAGACTAAAGATCCATCATCTTCGTCTTCGTCTTCATCCTCACTTCCAGAGTTCATCACTTCATCTTCATCCTCACTCTCAGAGTTCATCACGTCCTCTTCGTCTCCTGAGCCTTGTTCCGCATCCAGTTCGGAGATAGTGTCACTAATGATGGAGGCACGGGATACTGGACGTGGGATTGATCCTACTAGTGGTTGACTTGGAGAGTATATGTCGTTTCTAAGAAATGTGGCAGTATTGGCTGCTTCCTGAGTATCGGTAGTAGATCTTTCCGATAGAAAGTCCCAGTCTCTTTGATCCAAAACATGTTTGATCAGTCGACTTCGTTCAGGATCTGCAAGAGCATCTCTGAGATGCCAGATTGGTCCACCGTAACTTTGAATCCAAAATCTGCAGTCGCGAATCGATAGTACGCGAAGACTTGGTCCCATCTTCCGAGAAATTTTCTCTGCAAGCTCTTGGTTCTCACATTCGGATTCTGCGAAATGCTTCATACCCAATAGGTGATCATGGACCAATGAATTAAGTCTGGGACTGGATTGATCATGCGGATCCGGAAGAAGGCCATAATTCCACAATAACTTAGGATTCAGTACCAGAACTTTGATATTATGCCATGCACGGTATGATTTGAAACCAACATCTATGTTAGTAATATTAAATCGATCAAGCCTAGCACGGCGGAGATCTTCGCCCCAATATCCTCCACCATCAACGGATAGAAAATCTGCGGGTCGAGTCCATTCTTGTCCTCTAGGAACATTAGCGTAATGATCAGGTGTATGCTCTGAATCTAATCGGATCTCTTTGATCGACATCCATCCTTTCAATGCTTTATTTAAAGGATTTTCATATTTTAGTAGTCGATTATCTTCAGCTGCATTCAGAAGTTGAAAACTTTGAAGAGTAGGTTTGTGTGATTCGATAAAGGCGAGCATAGCTTTGGTCATGGTACGAGGGTGTTCGAAAGAGTGTTTCTCAGACTCGGGCCATTGTAGATGAAGATGGGCTAGGCGAGGAAAGAGGGGGTTTTTCTCGCAAGAACTCCTGAGAACCGAGGCAAGTAGAGTTTCATCTAAAAAGTCGAAGTAGAATCTTGTCAAATTGTATCTGCATCTGCGGAATGATTGTAGGACAATCTTTGGAGAAGCAACAATACTATAATATAAATTAATATACTAGAACACAAAATATGGATTTGGAACTGACAGGTGTGCATCATCTTCGAGAACCAGCTCACGCATCGAGGCAGGGAAGCCAACATTGTAATTTTGAATCAGTGGTGAACTTTCATCAATCTCACTGGGTACAAGGCTTGCCCAGAATCTTGCCAACGTATATTGTCCTTGATTGTGAAAGGATCTATTATCACGAGTCACAGCAATGTGGAGAACTTCAAGGTTGCTTTCCCGGACTTCAGCACCTAAAGCCGCTGACTCCAAAGGTGATAGCAAACCAATCTCGAATGTTCTTAGTCTTGATAAACCTCGGAAATTCAATACCATGTTATCAACTAAGTCTTGTTTCTCGTTATGGGAAAGCTGACTAATAGCTTCTGCTGAATGATTTCTGTCTAGAAGAGCTTGGGAGTCAACTGTCGTTGTTCGCCATATCCTTAGTTCTCGAAGCGATGGTAGTGTGAGTATTAAATCCCAGGTTTTTCTGTTAACCTCGCCGTCAATTCGAAGAGTATAAAGATTCTGCATCATAGGAAACAAGTCCCCATAGACCTCCCGAATTGTCCAATCTTCTCTCGAACCTCCCTGCGGCAAATCTCTCGAGTCGACATCCCAAACTGTTCTGAGAGCAAAGTTTTTGACCTTCGAAAGCCTTGAAACAATGGAGGGCACTCGATGCTCTCCCCGTCCCATCCTCATCCATGAAGGCCGCAAATGTGTATTATTTCTTCTTTCATAACTTTCATGGCGTAGGATTCGCAGAGGGTCTTGTCCATCTGAGGGGTAGGATGGATCGTAAAATTGAGCGGTATTGATGGTGACGTTTGACCAAAGGATTCGTTCGGCAATATCATTGTATACCCAGCTAACTAACGCCCAGTTCTTCAATGAGTTTAAGTCGTCGGTTTGAGATATAATGTAGTTAATAATTTCTGTGGGTAAATATGGGATTGTTATCGGTTTCGCGGATCGTGGTGTGACGTGGTTAGCGACACCTGCGATAACGTTAATGAGAGTGCAGAGTGCAGAATGTAGAATGCATACTTGGCCAGGATACCATATTGTTGCCCGTTGAGAGATTTGAATGTTCATCGTGGAGGATAGAAGCATCGGATGGTAAGCAGTTTTTGAGAGCCGCCGACTGCCAATTACCATCTCTCTTAGTTTTGGATAGAGTAATTGGTTCATAGGTAGCTTTACCATATGTGGAATACCTTTTGAACTTCTCCATTGTTATAGATATGGGTTGTGTGGGTGGTATATGTGAGTGAGAACTTAAGAATCGATAGATTTGATATCAAATATGTATATAAATATTGATCTGCTTTTACTTTTGCAGATGTTGAATGCTCAAAAAAAGTGAGGAGGTGAGATCGTTATATCTATGATCGGTACGCAGTAGTAGAAGTATTGTACCTGGTATGTTCCGGTTCATTAGGTGGCTGCTATTTTAGTCTAAATCGATGATAGCCGAGCCTACAGATATCTATCCACTACTATTTCCGGGAAGGGGCGTGGAAGAGTTTCATGGGTTATGACATATCTTGTTCTTGCGATAATACTACTAATGTACTGCTGTACTATGGAGGAGATGTCCAAATCGTAGTACCGCCCAGCCACATTCAATTATGAGAAAGAAAATGAGTTTGGTTTGAAAAGCTTCACATTGTCAACACATGGAAGGAGAAATTTGTACGGTCTTACTCATATGTAAGACCGTATATGGACCCTAAAGGATCGATTGCACTACCTACCATACTCAGCTCAGGTACCATACATCCGATGAGGTTTCCTGTCATGTGCCTTTGCCTTTGAGATGACAAAATATTAAGCTTATATGCTGAGATGGATCCGTTATAGATGTCATGTTATCTAGTACTCAGTATGGGATGAGGGCTAATAGTTGGTAATCATGGGTAAGGTTAATTTGAGTATTAGGCACGAATACAATCACCCAGTCATTCTATAAAATCATTCAGCAGCTACAAGAACAACCACAAGCACAATATATTATTGTTTCCGATATACCATTTGTGATTGTCAAAACGTCTCACAATCCTTTAGAAATCTTCCTTGACGTGTTCCCCCCATTCCATCGATTGGGTAGAAAATACCCGAATGCTACTCGGTCGGGTACTATAAGCAGTGGATTTCTTTTGCCAGCGGCCGTACACGTTGACCTCGAGAATTTTTCAAAGCACACGTTCTTCCAATACTTTCAATTCTACAGCCACGAAATGGCCTTGACCTTATCTCTTATTTGAGAAGATTGAGAGTGGTGGAGGCAAGGCGTTTTCAACCGGCCTATCACTAAAGGAGGAAAATTTGAGGCTACTCATGACTAGATGACTGCTTTGAAATTATTACAGTATTGACATCATGTCAAAGGGATCGATCACCCAGGCCTCTCTATTTGATATGGATTAAAAGAGGACACTTTCAAATACCACCTCAATGCAGGCTCATTCATTTTCAGTTATGATATCTGCTAGTGCTGGTATCATAGACTTGATAATAACTTAGGGGAAATTATCAATGTCTCCACTGTGGAGAAAGGGTAACGTTATGGAGCAGTTCTAGATTTCAGCCATTTCACTTATTTCTCTACCTACACCTACACCTACACATACTCGTTACAGCTTCAAGATAGCTTTCCTCTCCCCTTTGTTGATTAAGTCCGTCCTTTGTTTCTCATCTGATATACTTCTATGCAGGTACAAATCTTCCTTGGGACAGCTATCGAGCGTACACGGCGAAGGGCTTCTGCCACACATTTCAGCTAAGAGGCTCAAGCATGGCCTTGATTTAGGTCTCTAGGATCATATACCATGGAACACTTAGGGAACCTTTCCATCCTTATACTCTTAATTCTAAGAGTATCCTCGCTTTGATGAGGTATTTTGAGTACATGGGGTACATTGTCAGAGACAATCAGCTGATATCTGGAAGAACTTCCCCATCCTTCAACATGTCCGGTAATGGAAAGTAATCCCGTTGCGCCTCATAGATGCATCTTAGATGTCTCGCTCTTATCGTGGCCGGGGACGTACAAGATCGAGAGATCGAGATGATCGGGTACAAATGATATCATGTTTGTCCTCTTATGCTTACTCAATGAGGTTACGATGTGTAGCGTTTTATCGATCCGATCTACCTACGATGAGACTATTCCATTCTTCGAAATGAGCGTTACATAGATGATGTTCCAAAGACATATCTGCTTTCGGTTTCTATTCGAGCGTTTCACAGCACATACTTGAAAGTACAAAGAGTAACTCTTCTCACATAGGTATAAAACTCCGCCCAAAAAGACCTCACTTGATGATTCTAGTCTTCTTTAGAACATTTGGTATTGAAATCCTAAATGAAGTATCTTGAGCTCTGGGAGTAGTGTTATTAATTCCTCCAGAATTTTAGAACAATATAGGAACATCTCAGGATGTACTTTGTACTCTCACGTTCATGAGAAACAAGGCATTCGTCAGCCTTGTTACGATGATTTAGCCTTGCATAAGGGTCCAACAGTGGTCGCTCGAAGTTCAATCAATTTGAAATCCTGCATAACTCTTGATGCTGCCAATGTTTCGAATTTGCCTTCTCCATTACCTCCATTACAATACAGAGTTCTATTGGTCGAACTTTTAAGAAGTACGGCATTCATGAGACTCCAATATTATTTGATAATTGATTCCGATTGGAGATTCGGAGATAATGTCAGATAGGTAGATATGGGGATTTGATTGGTATTCGTTTTATGCTTATCGATTATTCAGCTTGCTTTTGATATCTATCCACAGAGTAGATTGCCTTTTTCCACTCTTCGATAGAGTACAACGAGAATGATAACTGGAGATACATATTGTAACTTCTTTTCTACTCGAATCATATTATGGATGCCCTAGACATTGAATTGATATGATCTGAAGCACATTTTTATTGAACCATAGAACCATTGTGAATTATCATTCCTATTCCCTATACTCTGTCCTCTCTTTTTTTTTTCTCTTCTTCATCTCTCCTTTCCCCCACAGACTTGGATTCCTTACTTTCCGAAGTACGTCTAAGCGCCCTCTACATGACGTACCAGTCGTGTAATTTTGCGTGCGATTTTCAATCATTAAAGTTGAGACCCAATTTTCTATTCATTGCAGACCATTCACCAAACTTTAATCATTTGAATTTGGTCAATCCGTGGCTCGAGGATTGGTAGCTCAACAATCAGAACTTGGTTCTCGGCTCACCTGGTGGGCAAGAGGAAGAGAACCGGCAGAGGGAAAAGCAAACGAGTTCTAGAATTCACAATCTATTTTTCTTTAGTACCTTGTTGTTCCGATGGTCCTTTAAACTATTTCTCCATCCGTTCCTATTTACGAGATTCTTAGACTTGTTCTTAGTATCAATCAAAGGGACCTAAAAAAAAGAAAAAAGAGCGAAAAACGCCTTGGATACCTCTGTTTCATTCTCAAATTCTTTTGTTTACAGACGATAAGCAAAAATGCAATCGCGGCGGCAATCTGCGAATCAAGATCCAAACTTAACAACAACGGGAACAGAATTGCCAACTTTATCGACAACCGGAGTACCTGAAAATAATGCAAGAAGGAATAGTAGAAGAGGGAGTATTGGGGCATCTACAGCACGTACATCGGCGAATTCACTGGCACAACAAAACACATTGAACTCTCACGGAACGAACGGACAACCACAACGACCTCCACCAGCAATATGGCGACCAACTATTCGGATCAGACGATTGCCATCAGCTACCAACCTTTCTGGCGGAAATTCGCGGATTAATCAACCTTCTGATAATATATCTCGGAGAGACTGGCAGATCCATAATAGTTCAACTCCACACGTTGACAACCATCTTACATCGGGCGACGATACTAATGATATATCAAATAGACGTCGAAGTAGTTCTGAACCACAACGACCGGCATGGTTATCCTCTCAATCAGCTACAACTACTGGTCCACCACGAATTAGGGCGGGTTCATATATCCCAAACACCATTGAAGAGGCGTCGGCAACAAAACAAGAAGGTCCAATTTTTGCTCCAATTAATACTGGTGGAAATAATACGGCAAATGAAGTCCCTCCTCCACTTCAACATCCTCACACCCAGAGTGAAGTGGTCCAGAATACACAGGGTGAATACGACACTGATCTTGTTAATTTCCTTGATCTAGTTGGTTCGTTTCCCCTTGATGTTGATATATGAATAATCCTAACCATTCTCCAGATCCCGAAATTTCTACATTGACAAGTCTTACGAATATTCAGAACTCTTTATTCATCCCATCACTTGGAAACCTATTTAATCGTAATCCAACATATAACCTTACTCGAAAAGAACTTGTCCGTCGACCAACCAATGATCCCGCTCGTCAGCAAAAGAACTTGGCGGATCTCCCAATAATAGAAGAGCCTGAGCCAAATGGCGAATCAGGACAAACTCTCCCTCGTCCAGTAAGGCCTCGACTTCAAAGTAGAGACACCGGAGCCTTCACTCTCACCGAGTCCATATCACATCCAGATGAGGAACATCCTCATTATGCAGTAGTTCCTGAAGGCATTAATTTGGATGGATGGTCACCGGAGGATAAAGAAGAACTTAATGATCATGTGCGTCATTTGTTACATTCAAGAAGAGAAGGATTCAAGCGGGCAATGAGAGGATTTGGACAATATGTTAGCAAGCGTAAGTTTCTTACAATCATCTATGGTATACATTAGACTAACACATTTAGCTCTTGGGTTCTTCGTCACCCTATATGCAATTCTCATTACTTTATTTGGATTGGCATGGGTTCTTTTTCTGATTGGCTGGGTTAATGTTGGAAGCAAACGTCTTTACGTGATCAACGTTATTGACAATGTTCTTGTTGCCCTTTTCGCCATTATGGGTGACGGACTTGCTCCATTTCGGGCTATCGACACTTACCACATGATATACATAGCTCACTATCATCACCTAACATGGCGACTCCGCAAAGAAAAGGCTTTACCAAAATTAGAAGACCATAATGATTTACCAGCCATATTACCAGAGGATCTAGAAGATCAGATCGTCGAAGATGAAGTTTCTGTCCTCAGTCCAGCTCAACAAAAGAAACTTCAACATCATCAGAAGAAATTCAATCGATCTCATACGTTTTATAAACCTCACGAAACTACGACACATCACGCATTTCCTCTCCGATTACTTGTTGCTGTTGTCGTTCTTTTGGACTGTCATTCCCTTCTTCAGATAGCTCTTGGCACATGCACTTGGGCAATTAGTTATAAGACTAGACCATTTGCGTTGACTACAGCTATTCTATGCTGCAGCATTACAGTAAATATTACGGCTGGTATACTTATCAGTATTGGAGACCATAGGACGAGAAAGAAGGATGTTTTGGAGAGAATGTTCAAGCAAGATCTGACCAAAGAGGCTATACAAAAGATGGAAAAGGCTAGAGAAATGGAAATGGAAAGAAATAATGAAATGGAGGCTGAAAATAAAGGAGAATTTAGTCTCCTAAGGGAGAATCGACAAGATGCTAAAGCGGAAAACAAAGGGGCAGGAATTGAGATGATGGATGAAAATGGACAAAGTGAAACTACAACTTCAACTGAAGGTAGTAGTAGTTCGAAAGATCATTGATACTTTTATAGGGGAGACATATTGGATGTGTTGAGTTAATTCTTGATGGGATACTTGGGGGATAGGAATTTGAGAATTGCATGGGCGTGGGTGTGTAATGATGATGTATATATGGGAATTTTATATAATACCTATACCAGAGGCTTGTTCATTGCCTATTTTTTATTATTTTTTATTACTTTGAAGAATTATGAAACAACTGATCACAAGACAGTTTAGCTTTTCGCTTTTGTCTCGAACTCTTCAAATGCCGCAGGGGGGAAAAGCCTTCACAAGTTATTGGATCAATTGATATGCACTTCACCTCCACCTCCACTTTCACGTCCACTTCGACTTCGATTTCACTCCACCTCAATCTTGCTCCACCAGTTTTGCCCACATCGCTTATGTTTACTAATATTTCAATGGTGGAAACAAGTTCCATTCGATCATCCACAACCCCACTCCACCACTTCTACCCATCATCTACTCTAATTTTTCTTATAATATATAGTGAGAAGACATCCTGAGTAGTAACAATAATCGGCCGGATGGTGTAGTTGGTTATCACGTGTCCTTAACACTTCAAACCTGTTAAATACGGACAAGGTCCTGGGATCGTGCCCCAGTCTGGTCAGAACTTCTTTTGGAGTTTTTGGGGGAGAGGGGAGAGGGGAGTGGGGGCGGATCTTGGGGTTTTGAGAGAGAGAGGGGGGGTAGATTGTGTCTTTTTTTGGCGGGGGAACGGAGGTGAGGGAGGAGTGGGGATGAGAATGGAAATGGAAATGGGAGAAGAGGAGATAAATGGACTTATTTGTCTGAATCGTATCTATCGTTCATTCAATAGTTTGAAGTATCCATGACTTTGGGGTACTATATATATATACCTATACGTATAGAATTTGCATGATAATACGCTGGATGTCGATATATACATATATACGAGGTAAGCTTACATATCCCAATCTTTCACAGATTCATTTTTTTATTTGGTTGTTTTTTCGGGATACTTTCTACAGACGAACGAGGGGCGGAATGTTCGGAAGTTGATGGATGCCCTGCTACTGCAGGAACCCCGCAGATGCATTAGGTTTGTGGCGCTGGGCTTGCGGAAAAGTTACTTATACTTGATGTTACTTACGTACGGAGTACGGAGGACTATTTTGATATTTGATGTTAACGTGATAATATCACAATACAAGTGATGTGAATGAACTACGTTGAATTGGGAGAAATATATCTATCTAGTGTAGATTGGGTTAGTCCTTTCCGGAGGGTGTTACTCTAGGTGTACTCTGTAGGTACTGACTTTTGATCATGTTTGGTTTTTTATCTTTATTTTTTTATCCTTTGATTTTCTGTGTAATCTCATCTGACTTCTCTTGGTTGAAAGGTTGAAATATATAAAAGCATTTTATATAAGCCATTTCGAGATTTAGTGAAATAGATCCAGATAGCTATCAGTGTAGCCCCCGATGGTATATTTAGTGTTTCTTGGTCTCTTTTGTAGTTGCGACATATGCATGCTCTTATCTTGTTTTCCGGTCTTCCTTCTTTGTTTTCTATGCGTCTGATTATTTTCTGTTTGGTGTCTTGTCATGCTGCATTTCGTACAGTTTATTTCTGATTTCCTATTCTGATGGATCGAGAATGTGTACTTATGATGTAGATATACCATAAGTCTGGTATCTTAATCGACCATTCTAAATCTGTCACTTCAAACGGTTTCCTCGTATATTATTCTCCTTCTTGTCTGCTCGCTACCCGAGTCTTTTCTACCTCCATATTTGATATTCACTTCCGGTCTCTTTCAATTGGAAAAGCTTCAACTCTTTTACAAGGTACCACAGTTTTCCATCCGCGAGATCTATGTAAGTAAAACCCTTGAATCTTCGTAAAATAGTTTGTACCACAAGATGATGTCAGACGAAATTGAAAAAAAAAAGACTGGAACCCCCTTAGTTACGGAGATTATCCATCGAATTTGATGGCAGCGAAAAGTACGAGTTTGACACGGCTTTTATGGCTGGGTATCGGGACATGATGTTTATGGTTGTTGATCAGGAAGATCACAAGAAAACGTTGAGAAAAACTTCATCTTGAACACTCGACAAGCCTACTTCGAGGGAAATTCATTCATAATGGCATTGTTATCAATCTTGAACGATTCAAAAGACTCCTGAAATTGGACAGAAATGATTTCCTTCAGTCAGGATTAGGACTGTGGTTGCACTGCATTGGTCCAATGTGAAGTATTCAATACTTCATCTCAATCATAAGATACTCCAGGTCGTGTGTTTAGATTGCATATTCCAATATGATAGTTTTGTGATCATTAAACACCTCAGTCCTTTAGGGAGTTGGAAGGGCGTCGATTACAAATTTGTTTATGGGATTGCCCTAGGTAAAATGACCAATAATGGCTAAGCCTTTATTCTTGTTAGTTGTTCTCGACCTCACACATTTACTCTTACTTCCTTCCATCCCTTCATCATTATTCATTACAGAATCGAATCAATTACAATGATAAACCTTTCACTACCTTCCCCCTTTCTCATCAATGGATTCCCCTATATTCCACCCCCATCAGCAAAAAAAGCATTCGAGGAAGAATTTTCTGGTATCCTTCCCCCAGGAAAAGATATCGAATCATCTCACGGAATAACCCATTACTATGATTTCAATCCTCAATCCCTCCGCCTCATTCGATGCCCAAAGACTCCTCATGATCCATGGTATTGGAACATGTCCTTGGCATGGCACCTCTTACTCGCCAGCTCACAGCCTCAGGATCTCATGTCGTGATTTACGATCTCTGGGGCCACGGGAACTCATCTACTCCTCTAGAAACACATACGCCGGCAACGATGCATATGCAGATTCTGGAAGTCCTCTCGCATTTGCGATGGAATAAGGCGCATATTATTGGTTTTAGTTTGGTGTGGTAGTGTTGCGATACGAGTGAATATGCACACGTGAGTAAGCACTAGCGCACGCACGTATTGCATATAGCACTCGTAGCACTGAACCTAGAATAAAATAGACACAATACAATACATTCAACCAGACCCATTATTTATGAAGATGTTAGAATCACCACCGAAGCGATACCAACATGTAGTAATCTGGCTACTTTCACGGCATTATATCCGTGTGTTGTGGAAAGCGTGGTTATTATAGCCGGAGCGGGACTTTGGAAGAAAGGAAACAGTGGATGATGGAATACAGTGCAGAGGGATGGAGAATGGATATTAGATGCAAGTAGTCATTATGTTATAATGGATGAACTAGAAGGATTTGCTCCTTCGAATAAAAACTGGGAGGAGATGTTCAATCGAGGTGAATTCGTATCTGAGCGAATCGATCTGTGGCAGAGAGAAAATCATATAGGTCTTTAACCGAGTGTGCTAAGTATCTTTATATATGGGAATGTTTTGGATCAACGTGAGAGTTATAGGAGGTTGATCGAGAGTGACGTTAGGCTTTTGGTGGTGGTGGTGGTGAATTTGATGGTTCGTTTCCGCCGGATTTTATGCGGAGGGAGTTGGGGAAGTTGGGATGGGGAGGGGGGAGGGAATTAAAAAAGGTGCATGGGGCGGGACATGGCTTGGTTAGGACGCATGAGATTGTGGTTGGGGGATTTATCGAGGGGCTTTGTGAGAGGGAATTTAGGATGTAAAATTTTGGCTTTGTGGTTGAGGAGGTTTGAGAGGGAGGTTTAGAGAGTGATATGGTTTGGGGATTTGTAAACGGATAAATCGATAAAGACATGAGAATAAGAAGATAGACACACAATCATGTGCTTGTGAAGCAATAATCTGCACTATTTCTTTTATGCGAAGGGGGGGCTGGCTAGCTGGCTTGCTGTATTCAACTCCCCTCGTTACATCCCAAAGAATCCTCAACATGGAAATTTAGACATCACAGCATTGAACACGTCCTTTCCTTCGGGTCCAGAAATCGCGAGATTATTCTTTAGGATGGAGGAGGAGAATAGTACTTACTGATATGAAGACAAACAGGACACAGGAGAAAATAACAAAGTCTCCGCTATTGAGAAAAGAGCAAGCCTTGAAGAAAGAGCAGTCTAGGAATTTAGTCCCTCTGGTGGCAGTAATAGTAGTAATAGTACAACACTAAACCTCTAATCAACGAATATACTCGAACCGATTTATACAACCGAATGTAATTCACCCCTTTTTACTCCTTAGACCAATTTAGCTAGTCTCCCTGTCCTTATACATGCTCACCCTGTCTCCTCCCCGGTCCGGTCCCATCATAGCGAAGATCTCATCTAGCTCCCGTCAAAACGAAAAGTCTAATTACAACCTTAATTCGAAAAACTCTCATTTGAAAACTCTGAAAGTTCTAGAGCCCTTTGAATCGACAGTTTCATGACTCGTATGGAAATTGGATAGGACATGAGTCGCATTTTGGGCGCGGGTATCGGTTATTCATCATATACTCTGTATGAATCGAACTCTTCGGTAATTAGAAATAAAGAGAAAGGTGGAGATACTATTATAATTTGTATGAGGTAGGTTCGGCAGGGGCTTTGGTAAGCTTGAGTGAGGAGGGGAAGAGGAAAGAAGGAGGTGAGGGAGTGTTGGCTGGTTGGTTGAGGCGTAATTGTTTGAGATTATACGATTACACGGCTTTGGTGAATGGTGCTGAGTGCTGTTGGTACTTTTTCCCCTGGTTTTTTTGTGTTAAGCGCTCTTGATGAAGGGGGTGAAGTTTCTGTCAAGGTGACTTGGAGATGGGAACTTGATATGATGGGCAGTTGAGAATATATAAAAAGAGTTATATAATTGATGAGTCTATGTCATTAGAGTACTTTAGTTAGTTTGGATGTATGATATGAGGATATAAGTCCGGATGATGGTTCTAAATTCGGGTAATACTATTGATATAAATGTATTATACTGATGTTATATGATGAGATGACATTGCAAATTGGAAAGGTGGTCGTTTGACAATCGCAAGGTAATTACGATCGGGTAAAATGGAACATCACTCGGAAAATCGAATTCATAATGGTTCTTTCATGAAGTGTTTTTGGTATCGTATCATTATTCATATCATCTAGTACTATGTAAGTCGCATGCCATACTTTTTAGATCTTCTATGCATCCCATGCTGAAACGCCTTGCAGCAGAAATAGTCAAAAATAAAAAATAAACACCCACGCCGACCGGAATTGAGGGGGTACCAAGCACACGGTTTTAGTGGTGTAGCCTTCTTCCACTTTCATAGCATCTCTCCAATCAACTTAAGAAACCACACTCGATCTCTCCCTTCCCGATCCCATTCTATCCCAAACTAGACGGATTCTCTCGCATATGATCGACTTCGGTGCTTTCTGGCGGACCCAGGTCTATCATCCATTGGATACCCATCTCTACTTCCCGACAAAGCAGGAGGAGCTTGATACTGCTGTCCCTTTCCTTGAATAATGGCACTTGGATGTCTCAGATTAAAGATAACCATCACCAAAAACATGAGCGTAGCATCAAATATATAGATGAACGTCTCCGTCGACAACAAATATCCATTGTTTCCCTGTACATACTCCGCGATACGGAACAGCGATCGAATCATAATAAAAGTGCTGGCGATATAAAGAACGAATAGATATTGTTGCCAAGGCACAGCAGAAGCGGCTGCTCCAGCTTGTGCTCTCGTAATTTTGAAATGAAAAATGGCGGTTGTGACGATGAAAAATGCGAAGAAAACAACTTGGACGGCAAGACCACCCGTGATGATGTTTTCTCCCCTCTTGACACTCGCAGGTTCCTGGGAAGTGGCGAGCATTCCCCCACCGCTGGATTGCATGAGGAAGGAGAGGACATCGCCGGCGACGAAAATTTTGGTGAGCCAGCGGGCGCGGATGACGGAATACTTTTCACCGTCGGTGAGCACGATGATGCGTCCCAGTACCATGTAGATGGATGCTGCGAAGAGGGCAGGGGCAATAAGGATGAGCAGGGTCTGCATAATGTAGGGTCCGAGTGTCCACTCAGCGTAGTCCTGGCGAGAGGATAGGAGACGGCCGATGTAACCTATAGCTTCAACTGTGGAATGGATTAGTATATGTTTAGACATTTGAAAGATTCAAATCGTTGCCAGATCTCAGATCATGTAAAATGACACTGAAGATTTGGGAAGGGTGAGCTTACATAAGCCTCCGAGAACGAAGGGAATGAAATACCATGTTCGCTTGGAAACGAACTGGTAGATGTGAAGGATAGCGGAGACACCAAATAGGACTACAAAAACAACAGCTGCGGCTGTTGATGGATTATAGTGATAGAGCAAATATTTTCCTTCAGGGGTGGTCGACATGATTATTGGCGTAATGAGTGTACCACGTTCGTCTATTTCGTTAAATATGAATTTCGAAGCCCAGGAGACTAGAAGTAGAGGAGTATCGGAACTTGAGACTTCGAGTGATTTTGTCTCTTTTGAGTGGAGAAAGAGAGATTGGTAGATGGGAGTGAGAGAGAATAGAAAAGGCCATTGAGAGACAGGAAGAGGGCCATATAATATACGATTCTTCCAAAAATGCAAATTACACGAAAAGCTGCAGCTTCGTACTGAAAAGCTCTTGATTGGAGACGTATAGGCGCACTCGTACTTCGTATATCGCGTCTCGCTTTCGGAGGGGCTCGCATAGGATGCGAAGTGTAGGCTGAGTTTAGAAGGCACTTGTATGGGTACATCTTGGCGGTAGACTCTTCGACTCCCTGTCTAGTGAAAATAATTGATATCTTAAGATTAGATAGGGGAATTGGAAATGTGGTTTTTCGATGGAGACAATTTTGAATTTTCTTTGCTTGCTAAAAAGCATTCTCTGATAACTAACTTATGCTTAATTGATTAATTGTTGAATTGCCGTGAGAAATCATAGATTTGAATATAAATCTTTTCTGTTTGTTTAATACTCCACAAACTCAAGAATCGACGTGAACAACAAGCTGATCATCGCAATCACCCAGGTCCGTAATTTGATTGGGAAGGAGATCCGAAGAGATTGATTGATCTATTGGCTCGCTTGATATATCCCTTGCTAGTCCGAGCTGTTCGCACTTCGCAATTCGCACTTCGCACTCGCACTCGCACTCGTACACCGCTCGCACATCTCGTATACAACTTCATACCTTCGTTGCATCAAAACCACAGATTCACAGCCCAGCAACACGCGCAATTTGATTTTGGCTATACGGCAACCTCCTTTCAGCCTATCAATTACTGGTTATCTTGATGTTTAGGCCGTAAAATTTGTTGTGCGTCTGACACCAGTTGACGACTGGCGAGAGGGCTCATAAGGCTTTGGCATACGGAATATTCTTCCTTCCCTCGTTCTCGGCATTCTTTCGTTCCTCTCTAACGGTTACTCCACGGGGTCCTGCAAACGAGATAAGATAAGAACTCGTAAAATTAGGATCATGCAAGGGACATCTCGTAGACCACATAGAAAAGTTCGGACTGGTTGTCGAGTTTGCAAAACTAGAAAAATTAAGGTACGGCTACTGCTATTTGCTTTGTTCAGGGAATACATGATTGATTGCTTTGACTTTAGTGCGATGAAAATAAGCCGTCATGTAAGACACTCAATGCAGTTCGCTCAAAAGTCTGGATTGCAGTCCAATTATAAGGTTTTTGTAGACAGATCCAATTGATCATATGTGAATCGAATAAATCTTTAAAATGATATTGATATTCAAAACTTCCTTATTCTTGAACTGCAATCCAGAATATCGAACGCGTGGCGACTTCTTTTTTCTTTGATTCTAACAATCACATAGGCAATAATTGCATTAGACATTCCGTACAATGCGATATTATGACCACCATCGTGGCAGTCACACCTGCTGCATCGGTTCCGTCACCTAGTCCTAGCTACAATGGTACTGGTGCTCCAATGAATACATTTAGCCCAATGGATACTACTGGATCATCAATTTCTCCTCAGCAAATACCATTACCTTTCATTCCCATGCACGATGGTCAAGCACCAAACTTTACTCTTCTTGACTTGGAACTACTTCATCATTACACAATATCTACATCCGTGACCTTGGGTTCGGGCCCTCCTATCGCAACATTATGGCGAGTCAATGTTCCCCAGCTTTCATATTCCCATGAATTTTTGATGCGAGGTCTTATGGCACTTGCGGCTCTTCATATTGCTCATTATAAACCTGAGAGGAGAGATGTTTATATTTCGAGAGCCATATTCCATCATCAAAAAGCATTAGCTACTGCAATCACCGCGTTGAGTGATATCAACGAAGAGAACTGTACTGCCCTTTATATATTTACCACTCTTACAATACTGTACTCGATGGGAAGCCCTCGAAAGCCTTTGGATTTCCTGAATCTGGGTGAGAGCGATGTGTCGGATTGGGTTTCTCTTTTGAGAGGAGTTAGAGCTTTATCAGATCATGGTCATGAAGTCATGTTTACTGGAAGTTTCAGTCCCATGTTTAAGGCTGGACTAAGACGTGATCGATTGAGGAATGATCAGATTACTCCTCCAAACCAAGATCTCATCCATCTAGCCACATTTCTATCCGCATCAACGAATGATCCACAAGATCTGGAAGCATATATTCACAGCATTGATGAGCTCCAGAAATCCTTCAGCGTTCTCGCAAATAGAGATCGTGATAATTTCGAACCAACTGATTTGTTTATATGGCCGTATCGAGTACACGATCATTATTTACTACTTCTTCGGCAAAGGACTGCTGGGGCTCTCACAATTTATGCATATTTTGCTGTGTTGTTAAAGTACCTGGATTCGTATTGGTGGATGAACGGTTGGTCGGAACATATTATTGCTCAGATCTATGGTCTATTGGATGAGGAACATCGATTATGGATCAGAGGGCCCATTGAGGAAATTGGATGGGTTCCTTGATCGCTCTTAAGGGTTGACACGGGGCTTTTACGGTTGGGATTGGCTTTGACGTTGTTCAACGTTGCTCGTCAACATTTTGACACCGAGTCTGGGAATGGGAAACAAATAATTGCAAGTACAAGCCGTTGCATTTTGATGGCTGCTACGAATTGGTCGGATTACCCCTCTATCGCCCTGTTTGCCATGAGCAAATACTTTCGCAAAGTTTACAACTCAAGATTGTAAACTTAGGGACATTGTCTACAAACCCGTTTGTTCATAATATTCATCGCAAATATCCAGGCCGCGGATTTTATGTTCGCTTGGACAAGCATACTCAGAGCCTCAGCTGCAATGGTGGATAAAAGGAGAGGCGCTTGATATCTTTCTAAACGAAAATGTATTTGATAGCAGCCTTCGTGATTGGGTTTGTAAATTCCTTTCCAATCTAATGGTTCGCAGGTTCGGCTTACAAGTATCTGTAATTGACCAATTAATTTCCCTACTTCACATTCACTATTCAAAACAAACATAAAACAATTTTCTTTCCAATTCTGTGAAGAGAAGAGAACAAAACAACCTCCGTCCCATTCACGATCATTGGCATCATACTAAAATCCTTCTTATCAAAGCTTCAATTCGTCATTGCCGGCCATACACTGTCCAGAATGACACATTAATCCATGACAGCATTTATCATGTTGCATCATGCATGACTCTACTCTCCGATCAGCATTCCAATCTTACAGACGCGAATAGACAAACATTACTTACCTCCTTGTGGTAAACAATATTTCTTCTCAATTTTCTCAACAAATCCATGGAACATCCCTTTCAATGCGTATAGACGAGAGTGTTCTTCTTCCTGGTCGTCGCGTGTTATACAATAGAACATACCAGATTCCGTCATACCTGTGCAACTTTGATCTCCACAGCAGCTATCATGCTGATCTTTCTTACATGGACCTTTTTCTTTTGTCAGTTCTACTTCTACATGAGGACTAGGGGGAAATCATACATCCATATGGTGAGCAACCAGTGGGGTCTTGTGGTGCGCAATTTTCAGCCATCAGTTCGTTCTTCTTCTTTGATGTACCGGGGTTCTTCGAGGAGAGAGTTATTGGGACCTTTTCGAGTGAATCGGACATGGACACACAGAAAGATTCACGATGAGAATCTACATATGCGCACTGGAAATCCGGACAGCATGGAGCAGCTGGGCATTTGGAATTTTGTCTGTGGCGATGACACATCTCTGCATTTTTGAGTTAGCTCTCCCCCACAAAATGTCCTTGGAGTGGCGCAAGTGACGTACGGCCGCCTTCGATACACATATTCCTGTCGCAATCTTCTAAGAAAACATTCTTGTCTTTTGATGAGAAGAGTGGTCGTTGATTTTGAGAGAGAGTAGTTAAGATGTCATCATCATCATCATCATTAGAGTCCTTTGCGCACATGAACTTTTCACCTCTGACATTCTTACAACTTGCTCCAGGACAGCATTCCATGCCGGACATATTGCAGTGGTGTGCTAGCGGAATATTAGTTGTGATTCCGAGATGGATGAGGTACAGAGAGTATAACATACCACCAGGAACTAAACATTGTATCTTATCGTTGCCATCAGATTCCTTTTCGCACATAAACATGTTACTGTCGGATTTTCCAATTTTGTTGCATTTTGACCCGCTGCAACATTTTGGGGAACCAAGATATTGCAATGCATTGCTAGCGAAGTTTTAGCACTGATGAAGGTACTGGTGAAGGGTAACAATACAACCAGATTTCAAACACTTGGCATCACCGTCGTGATCCTCGTCATCGGATGTCTTCTCGCACATAAATATCTGACTATCGGATCTTCCAACCTTGTTACATTTCGAACCGGAGCAACATGGTGGTGCACCTAGCAAATTGCAATGTATTGCTAGATAGAAATTAGTATTGAGCGAGAATGCAGGAACAAAATGGAATAGAGAACACACAACCAGACTCCAGACATTTCTCCGCATTTTCGATCTTTTTGACCGGATTCTTCCACTCATTCGCAGGTTTGCATTTTCCATAATCGCCATTGGGGTTACTGGTCATGTCACAAAAGAGACCGAAACAGCAATTGATATCGGATTTTGGATGGCACACATCTGAAGCATCGGGTTAGCTATCCTGAGATGAAAATCTCGAATTAAGATTCTTACCATCAGACATGGAACACATGCATTTTCCATCATCCCTGCTGCGATCATTCGCCGAGCGACAGATCCCGTAATCCCCATTGGGATTATCCGTCATTTCGCACGCGAACCCATTGCAACAATTGATATGGGATGTCTTGTGGCAGACGGCTGTATCCGTTAGCTTAAACCTATGTCAGGGAAGAATAAGAGGACCGTACATCCCAGAGCAGAACATTGGCACGCCTTTTCAAACGCTTTTAGTCCCGCATCAACAGCTGGGGATTTCGGAGCCGCGAGAGCGAAGATGGTGGAGGAAAGGGAAAGCAAGGTCAGAATGATATTGGGTGAATGCATAGTCGCACAATCGATGATGTGATGTGAGTAAATGTGATGCAATATTTGGTATTGGTGGTTTGGGATCAGTACGAAGGGGATTTGGAAAATATATGTGTGGTGTTAAGAATGTGGAATTGAGGTACGTGTTTGGCAGTAATGTGGAGGCGGGGAGTACACATTCTTGACGACTATTTTGCATTTTTCAAGGAGGTGGGAAATTTGCGTTGGTACCAGTGCGATGGTTACAGATATGGTTGTTTCAAGATGATTAGATCCACACATATTCAGCGCACGCTCTTCTTTCCCTTTTTTCAAAAGCAGCTGCCATTGGGTTGTTGCGTGGAGACTGAGTTCACACAAGCGAGTTGGGCTTCTCAACATATTTTTTATCTGCTCCATAGTTTTGTGATTCCTGAGCTCGGAGAAAGATCCCATGCAATTTACCTGACAACATGGTATTTTGGCGTGCTCTATCAGAGGACGTATGGTTCCCACGATTACCTTGTCGTTCAGTTCGTAGAATCAAGCATTTATGGGACATGCTGAGTGTTGACATATTATGACTTGGAGTTTTTTTTCTTTTCCGAACAATCAATCCATCTACTTCAACTCTCTGGTTTGAAACAAGCAAGAGGTGATCTAGACCTTATTTGGGGACGCAAATCGGTACAACCATGTATATTTGGCAGAACCTATCTCAACATCTGAGGTTAGATATGAGCATCTGCTTTGCTTTGGTGTGTGCAAGTTTTCGTCTTAATCACCAACCATTCAGTATATGAACAGTCTAACTTCAAAGACATCAGATGAATAGGTGCTGGCAAGAAGAAAGCAACAAGCAGGTCATACGATTTTGAGTATTTGCGACATCGCTACCACGTCTATGGGACATTAGGAAGTACGAAATATGTCTATGGATTATCATATACGTTACATGAAGTCTCATGAATCATAGTGGAGGCGGATTTGAGATGAAGTCTATTGGTCTATTGCGTGCAAAGCTTTATCCAAGATCTGTCGCAGTTTGGACTATTCGGAATATGAAATTTCATCCAAGCTTCAGGGTAGAAATGTTCAGAAAGGCAAGTGTTTGGTTAGTAGTCTATTCTCCAAGTAGTCTGAGGTTATGATAGCCATTTCACTGTTACTATCGTTCGGCTGAGAATCGCCGAGTCATCATCAAAGAGTTCTTGATATATGGGTGATTCAAGACCCAGTGCCACGACAATGAACAATACAGATACAATTATTTCTTATTCATAATGATTCAAATGCTGGAGGTTGTGCGTAAACCTATGCATACACACCAAGACCTGCTAGTATTATGATACAATGCTGTGGCAATGATACTTAGGAACCATCCAGCCTTCCTTTCGTCACCGCCATTGATATAGCAAAGCACCAGATCCTATTCTATTCTCATCCATACAACCATATTCTTCACGCCAACCCAAACAAACATAAACACCATAAGTCTGAACCGCTTGTTGACTCGCTTTCCGACGCTTGATAAATGCAGTTCTGCCGATTTCATCCATTCCCAGAACCACCCCAGAGTTATCATGAGTATCCGTATGTTTACTCCATTTGCGCGGTTGAGAGAGTGGTAGATTATTAGAGGGTTGAATACCTTCCATTGGCACCCAACAACAGATGCTGACCGCCTCGAAGAGTCAATTCTTCATCCTCATTCTCAACCTTTGACTGTTTCGCATATTTCTCTCGTTTCTCTGTTGATCTCCGCACATATTCCCATTTCTTCACATACTGTCTTTCCAATTGACGACGCCGGGATGAGTAGTCCAGTTGTCTTGGGTCTTGCGCCTTAGCTTTTGCGCGATATGGATCATCGCCGGCGCATGGAGAGGCAATCCAACTTGCACAAATGTTATCCATGTCCTTTAATTTTTCAGGGTTGTCCTTGACGTATTGATCCCAATACTTGATAAAATTGATGGCTCGTGTGAGAATCCTGTGGCCATTCTTTTCCTCTGCCTCAAATTCTTCCCAATCATATGGGTGAACCGTGATTGTGTGGCCTTCCCACTTAGAGTGAAGTCTAACATTCAACAAGTTTTGTGTATTTAGGACAGACGTGCGCGGTGGCCTAGACGATGCTCCAGTATAAGAGTTTCTGTGACGTGGCAATGTTCCTGCTTTATGAGTGTACTGTGGATAGTCTATTTTCCAATTGGGTGGTAAGGGGACGTCATTCTCTCTTTGGAATGCCTGCCAATGCAGGTGTGAGGCTCCTCTAGACTTGATTTTGTATGAACATTCTTTACGAGAAACTCTGAAAGATGGCAATGCTTCAGCTTTAGGTGCAGATCTCTCGTGGTTCGATTTCCATCGGGGTTGCAAGAGTTTGTTGCTTTTCCCCTGGTATGCTAAAGCACGATTGGCCCTCTGGTGTCTAGCAGCTAATGGCATTTGCTCAATGCTCTTTGGATTTATAGGATTAGCACGGCCCCCCATTAAGTTTTCGTCAGCCATCGTGGCGAGCGGCAAAGTTCTTGTTACAAGAATAAGAAAAGAGTTATGACGTTTTAGGAAGAATGTTTGATTGTGGAAGGATATGTCCAAAATAAGTGAGGCTTTTAGATATGTTGATGATGATGTGAAAGGTGGGGTCAGTTCAAACGAGAGAAGTAAATATACTGTTGTCCTACGAATGAATTGTATTAGGAAGGAGCTTAGAGCTTTTCACCACCCAGGAGTTTGAGGAAGGAAGAGTTAAGAGCGGAAGAGGATGAGGTAGGAGGATCCATGAAAGGTTTCTAGAAGAATGAGTCGATTTTTCCATATGAATTCGAGAATTGAAAGCTTGTCGGTGCTGACTTGTAGGTCTGAATATTCAACACCTTGCTCTCGTCAAGTCAGGGGCAATTCGAGTGCATGATGACGAAAAAGAAGAAGGACCGCCAAAACAAACACCCAAAGGAGCGTTGTTTCCCGGGAGAAAAGGTAATAACAAGGAAGGACTTTCCATTAAATGCCACTACAATGCAGACAAGATCGAAGAAGGAATCAAGGTCATGAAGATAGTGGTAATTGAGGTTCCGAATTGATTCCCACCAATTCCCCAAATTCTCGCTGAGGGGAATAAAGGCAAGAATAGAGGAAAAATAAAGCAACAGGGTTTGGAGAATCAGGAAGTCGCATACTGCCAAAATTTCATTGGCAAGAACTTGACTATGAGCTTTCCGCAAAATTATTGGCTATTTCACCTCTTACCATTATTGTTGGCTAAGGCACAAATTTGGCTTCAATGCCGGCGCGATTTCCGGTGTACTGATATTCAGATAGCAGCTAAACGTCTGTAGCACAACTTATGGAAACCTAAAAAGCTTGCTTGATTTAAAATCTAAGTCAAAACAGCATCCTCGAGGAGTTGATAGCCACTTCATAGCTCCAAGGTACTGCATTTTGGGAAAAAATTCCAAGGAAAATAAGTACAAGTATGCTTGTCGTGACTGTCTCGTATCGATTGATAGAATGAAATTTAAGGTTTTCTTGAGCTAGGCTTTCAACTCAAATTGCCGTCGTTGCGCCTTTCGAAGATAGCCCCGATATGTCTTTGTGGAAATTTCGGAAGCAGGTACTTTCTATACGAATTGCTATCTTAATGAAGTAACTGAGAGAGGACAGCTGGCGATTATATGCATCCTCTTTTAAGTTACCACTGATGCCAAATTAAAGTCACGTGCTAAACTCGTGCTTGATCTTGTAGCTTGACTAAATACTTTACAGCAAGATATGTACAATGTACTATCGTGTTAGATCTTCCTCTTCTTTAAATAGACAAAATAGAGACTATGCATGCATATGAACTAGACAGATAAAGGAGTTCAATGCAGATCTCCCGACCACGAGGACATGAAATCACATGATACCTGAAACTTCGAAACGTCCGAGCGGACAGTGAATGGAAGTACCGGATATGCATCTCGTCCCGTCGTTGTTTCTTCGCCCCATTCCACCAGTGATCCCAAAGGCTAGCAAATTGCGTTTCAGATGGGATTTGACAGCCGTGAACTTTCCAACGCACTGAAAGAAGTGCTGTCTGTCTGTCTGTCTGTCTGTATCTGAGATTTTTCGGAATATAATGTGAACTTCTAATGTCCGTTGGAACATTCATTCTTAACAAGGAGTCAAGGACAGCCCAAGTTCCAACCTTTTCCCGACACTCCTCAGCCGACCAGATAATGGATCATCGAAATTATTCATCATCCTGAATAAGAAAATTCCAATATTAATAAGATGTTTAACAACTCATTTGGATTGGCGGTCAAAGAAGACAGACAGTTTTAGACTTATCTAACTTTTTACTCAAAGCGGTGATTTCTTCGATGAGCACAGATCCGCGGCGGTAAGACCTCTCATTGGTGGTTCAACTGCGGCTCGTTCATGGACTTCCTTGATACACCAAAAACCCAAAATTAACTGACAAAGCACTGTTCTTTTAACCTTTTGTTGAATATGAGGAAGGTATATATATATATAGACTCTCTGCATGATCACTTCGACTCAATATAATAATAGTTCCATCATTTTATTCTCCTTCTTTTAATATCTCTCAAGTTTCAACCCTTCATTTCCATCCTCACCACAAATTAATAACTTTGTTTTCCAATATACTTGGAAACTACTCGAAATTTGTCAAATCACGAGATAATGGCCAGCCTTATCAAGAACATTCTCATCCTGGGTGGGTCATATGGTGGAGTCAGTACCGCACACAGAATCCTCAAGCAATCAGCCAAAGCTGGACTCGCCGTCAAGATCACCTTAGTTTCACCCAATACTCATGTATTCTGGAACCTTGCAGCTACACGAGCCATTGTACCTGGAGAAATCCCGGATGAGAAGATTTTCTCCTCCATAGCCACAGGATTTAAGCAATACACTGCGGATAAATTCGAGTTTGTCGTCGGTACCGCTGAGGGATTAGACTTGGAGAAAAAAACGGTTACTGTTTCCGGGGATAGTGGAAGATCGAGTTTGAGCTATGACATTCTTATAATTGCTACGGGCTCAAGAACCAAAGAAGAGACTCCTTTCAAAGGCAAGGGTTCACATCAAGAGTCTCTTGATTTATTGCATGAATGGCAGTCTAAGGTCAAGAGTGCATCTTCTATCTATGTAGCTGGAGCTGGAGCGACAGGTATGTTCTTCTTTGTCGATGATCAAACACGAAACTCAATACTCATATACCCAATTAGGTGTCGAAACGGCTGGCGAGTTAGGTTTCGCATATGGGTCTTCGAAGAACATTACTTTGGTGAGTGCTCTAATGGGGGATGAACCACGTAAATCCAGCCAAATTACTAACTCCCATTCCTAGATTGCCAGTGGCCCCGTCGTCCTCCCAGGCACTCCAGCAAGTGTCTCCAAAACAGCCACCAAACAACTCCAAAGCCTTGATGTGAAAATCAGATTCACCACCAAGGTTTCCGGTACAGCAAAGACACCGGAGGGAAAAACCGAAATCACATTATCGAACGGCGAGAAAATCATTACCGATCTGTACATTCCAACAATGGGTCTCGTTCCAAACTCTTCGTTTATTCCAGAGAAGTATCTCAACCAAGCCGGTTATGCAATCGTGGACCAGTTTTTAAGATTGAAGGGTACTGAAAATGTTTGGGTCGTGGGTGATGTGTCGGCTGTTGAACGTGCACAATATATGAACACCGAGAAACAAAGTACTCATGTTGCGAAGAACATTGGATTGGTATTGAAGAAATCCGAGCCGTTGGCCTATAAGGTTGCGGAGAAAAGTTAGTTGCCCCCCCTTTACCCTCATTTCTTATTCCGTGTAAGTATTCTGGTATACTAACTTTACTCTAGATATGTTGGCCGTCCCCGTTGGCAAAAAGATCGGCACAGGCCACATGGGATCAATGAAATTCCCTAGCTTCGTAGTGAAGATGGTGAAGGGAAAAACTCTCTTCACCGAGAAGTTAACGCCGATGGTCAATGGATCTGCATTTTAGAATGGCCGTATTGGTGTGTGTTATTTGCGTAGGGAAGATGAAATTTTCAGGCGTTGTGGAAGATGGGAAAGGAAGATACCATTTCTTTCTTTTTTCTACTCATTTAATGTCTTATTATATTGCTTTTCGGTCGCTAGACTACTGGAAATCTTTGAATGGATGTGATCTATGAAGTGTTTGAATTCTGTTCAGACCGAGAGTTTTGGGTCATGCTTCTATACAATAGGATAGTATTCGTTGTATTTCAAAATTTCAAAAGACCCAATCTCTTGGTGACTTGAGTTTGTTCTCCATATTTTCGATCCAAAATGAGTTATGCCGGCAATTCTGAGAACTTAACTTATTTGACGTCCTTTTCGAATTCCATCAAATCACACATCTTCCCAACCGTCCTTGACATGCTAAGATTGCGAGGGAAAACCCAACCCAATATTCTCAAGTGAATTTCTCCGAAGAAAAACTTCTCCCATGGCATGGGTGTCAGTCAGACGTACAATCTAGAAGAGTCTGATCATCTGTCGACTGAATTGATGGGAAAGCTTAACTCCTCCTCCCAAGTCACTTGGCAGCAAAAATTGGGAAATTTGATAATCTTAACATATCAGTATGCTTCTGTAAATGGATTGATTCTCGGGTCTGAGAATGTAAGCTTCACTTCTAACTTCAATGATGACTATCTTGGGAAAATGCTGGTGTAAAGGGTACTCGCCGTGTGAATAAGATAATCGGTATAAGACTACAAAGAAGGTAACCTTACGTCTTTTTCGGAATTATTTGGTATGGCAAATCGGTTGAAGAATATTAAGGATTTGAAGGAGAGATTGAAGATATACGACTATTTGGTTTCATAGAACTCGAGGCTTTATAGTATGTTTTAGAGCCTGCGAGAAAATCATCGTACCGAGGTTTTAGCGGAAAGTAGTTTTATATAGTGTAAGGGTAAAGTTTTCTCTATACTAGGCTAAATCACATAGTTATATAGCAAATATAGTACTAGTAATAAAAAAATATAAATGTATAAAGCCGTTTTTATATAAAAAGAAATCCTTTATTTTTTATTACTAATAATGAAAGAAATATCAAAAGGACGGGACGGCGACAAGGCTCTAAAACTACGTGCGCTTAGGCGCACCACAATAGGGGTCCTATAATAGACCAAATCGTATAGCTATAGAGTATAATGTATGATTTGTGTGATTATATAGGCGAATAAGAGTGATTGTATAATATAGATTGGAACTGCGAGTTCTTTGATATTGAGGGGGAGGGGGTCACAAAGGTTTCCCCTTTGTATCTGCACTCCAAAGTTGTGCACGCCAGCGCACCTGCAATTCAGTTGATTGTTGATAATGTTATATGGTGTTGAGATCTAAGTATTTTTTAATAGAGGTTTCAATTTTTGGTGGTATGGTGTGCTGTTTGTTCCGTTTATATGGAGGCACGCCAACAGATAGCAAATGAATGACCAACACGATAATACTTAGCTCCAATGAACAACGAATATCTCTATCTACCTTCGACTCTCACTTGGTTCCATTAGACTGTGTAAAACAGATTCGCTCCTCCAACAAGGCTCTGTTGAAGGTCAGCACTGGTTCCCTCAGTCATTATAGTGCTTAACATACCATTTCAGAATCTGCGGTGCGAATGCTCTGACAAGCGAGATGTAAAGCGTACAAGCCACTTGAACATGCTGTATCCAAGGCTCGACTCGCACCTTTGAGATCGTAGAACCAACGGAGGCGATTCGCAAGCATAGCAATTGATGTTCCAGATGCCCTATATTTTTGATCCGAATCTAAATCTCTGTTGAGCATCATTTCATTCTCGTGTAATAAGGATCCGACGAAACCGGAGTCTTGGAGCCTTTGACACGGTCGATTGAGATACCAGCTTCAATTGAATCAGTCAGTTTGAAGCCTGTTTGATTGCATGCATAAGGTCCGGTTTGGAGATAAGTGCAGATCACGTACCATTCTCAGGGCCTCGTAAGTAATTTCGAAAAGCCATCTTTGAATCGCGTCCATAGCCACCACCTTCATTTTGCGGCATAGAGATGAACGGCGCGTCAAACCCTGCTATATCTTCCTTAACGAAATAACCCACCCTTTCGAGCTCTCAACTAGGGAACTTGTCAGTACGAGTAGGCAACTGGGTATTAAATGATTCGGTATATTTTACCATGCCTGATCTGTTGTTTTCGGCTGAGCAGAAAGCATCGATATTGTATCTTTCTCTCGGACATCTGTTCTAGCGGATTGACCTTCCATACGCATTTTCCAGAAACACTCTACAGAAACAGCATCGTGAGGAAATCGAAGAGCCATCCAATGATTGCAACGCCATCTTATATCTTCCTGGTATCATTGGTAAGTTCTTGAGGCACAGGTAACACGCTCTTGTGATTTTGGTTCACGTCGAGGGAGCTGATTCCAGTAGCGCTACCAGCATCACCAGTCTTGCCATTGACAGAACTGACATCACAGGGGTGTCGGTCAGATGCTGCATCTGTCTTGCTGTCCAAGCTTGCAGTAGGCTCATGAATTGGAGATGCGATAATAAGTATTTCAAGACCTATCAACCAAGGCAAGTGTCAAATGGTTTCGATTAAGCTGGAGAAATCTAGGGGAATCCGGAGCGTGGAGATTTTCTGTGGTTAAATATCAACTCAAAACGATTTATGATTGATTTCTACCGAGAAATTGACCACACTTTGCGCTTGGTTGAATGAGAGATTAGAAGCTTAAGATTGATAGCAATGCACTACCATTCGCGCTTCAGAATTATCAACTTACTTTTACAAGTGTATTTCTCTGCACGATAGGAGGACTAGGCCTCATCCACGCATCTTGAATTGACATCTATCGGGCAAAATATCACTCTCGGTAACCAAGCTATGAAATTGAAGCCAAACAACCTAATCGCAACTTGACTCTGAGCCCTTTAGCTGAAAGATAGCCCGGCATTTGTGGCATGGCCTCTGGAAACATTACTCAACTATTGTTATTTTCCACCCTCCATCCAAGACGGTATTGGCTTCTTGTGCAGAGTGTCCTTTCCAACGAGCTGTGGAAGCAGTATAAGTGCGTCGTGGGTAATAGGGAAACCAACGCCGATTCACATTCTCGGTCTTGGTTTCGCCAGCGGAGTGGACTCTAAGATCCAAGATATTGAAGATTGTTTACCCTATTCGGGGTTGCTCAAGAACCCCTGTGCATATCTGATATTTGTGGATGTCGCCCCCGAATATTAGGTTAGTTATTGGAACGTATAACGACGCGTTGGGGAAATCAGTCCTATAAGAGACACTGTGAGATGGAACGGCTCAGAAATCACTTCCACCAGAGTAGGTTGAGACGCGCGCTCATACATACTACTGCACTAATCTTGTTTTGGTTGTTCGCGATAATCTAATTTGACAATGTATTATGAGGCAGCCAATAAGTTAAATATCCACCCCACCCACTGCTACCCATGCCATTATTTTGCTGCATGCAGGTGCCACGCCACTCGTTAACGATGTTTCTGCTGAGCCTGAGATGTGCTGCTTTCTTGTAACGAGTAATCAACCTTATATTCCCCTGTGGCATGGCATCCATTGCAACAATAAGTTCGGCTCCCTGGCAATTCGGTGGCGTGAAGAAAGGATCTAAAGCCAAGGGTAGTGAATAGAAGAACGAAGGTGCTCTTCTCCTAACTTAAGTGGGCAATATCTTAAACCTAGCATTGATTATGAAGGTCAAAAATTGTACCTTTAGTCTTCAGGCTGAACCGAAAAACATAACCGCTATATTTAGGTTGTTCTGGAAACCTGGAGGTCAAAAAATTCAGAACTACATCGAACCTCTAACTAAATCTCGCAATCTAAATCGAAATCTCGACGGTATCGCCTTCTCCTCAATTTTTATATATCCCATTCTAGCATATTACGAAGACACCACGGAGATACTGTGGATAGAGTTTGTTGTTGCAGACACAGGTAAACGTGGAAGAGATGCGACATTGAGATGCACATCACTTATGATCAAAACCTAAATCTCATTGCTCCAATGCTCCAATGATATGTTTCTATAAAGGCTTCCTGTGGTTCCAGTGCTTTTTGTTCCTGGAACCTAGATAACTTCCAGCATTTTGGGTGGAATACAGTTTCAAACTCGAAGATTTACAATAAACCAGCCATTCATCCCATTCAAGGTCTTCAAGAACAAGTTACGTGCATTATCACACCACAGACGCGCTACCTAAGATTGACTGGACCCCAGAATGCATATTGAAGAATATCCAAGTGGCTGCTACTATAGTGATGGGAGGTATATGTGACCAAGCTGCAGTACAACGTACATATCTTTATTGGAAAGAAAATTTTGTGCCTTAAATTGAAGATCCCTGAGTGTTTGCAACCACCAAACTCTGGAAACATGGGGTAGAGTCGAGCCCCGGACCCTTGTCTGGACTTCTGAATCTGATATAAAGTGCAGGTTCCAAACTGCTTGGGGTAGTAAAAGCATTCCTAGAGAAAGAGAAAGAATAGAAAAGGATGCCCGAGATCCGATGAAAAACGACCAAGGAATTTCTATTTCTTGTTGGTACTCCGTACTCTGAAGTTCGCCCCCCCGGCCCCTCTTGAACCTGGTCTGCATCCGGACCAACAGCCATACTGACGGGTCTCGCTTACCACATAATCTAATAGATCATTGGATCTGCTGAATGTTGCAGAAAAACCCATGCGTCCCATTAAGTCCGGCTCGCAATACCCCGCGTTTATTGAAGAATAGGCTGCTCCATGTCCTTAAGCCACACACTTGTGTGGAAGGTAGTGGTGCCAACCCCCGACTGCATTGCTACGCACTCGCTACCAATAAAAGCAATATGACGGCGCAGAAGATGGCGCAACACATGGCACCTTCGAGTATTGAAGCTTTCGCCCTTCTTCCGCTTTTCTGTCTCTCTCTCGTCCTGAAGTTCTCACTTTCCCAATTTTTCTTATAGTTTTACATCTAAGGGATATTGAGAAAAATCGCGAAACACTATGACTGCTAAACGTGAGACTGATAACATTCGGGTAATCCATCCACGGCCTGTGGCGATGCAAGTATTATGTCTGGTCTCTCATGCACATCCACAATGAGTATATATTCGCTCGGTAGTTGATGTTCCCCGGTGACTAATTCTTTTCAGCGATGTATACCGCTTTGAACAAACTGGGCTATAGATGCTATCACTTCTTAGAGTTACGCCCTAGAACAAAGAGAACACTAGGCTCCGTCAAATATCGCTGTGCTACTCGTAGTATTAATTGAGAACCAGGTCCGTGTTGTTTTCGCTTATGGATGTGGCCCTCAACAAATACTACATACGCCTCGCAGCGTGTAGGGATTAGAGATGGTGCAGTCTAGCGAGGAGTATTATGCCACAAGTAATTAGCCAGTAACGGTCGTGATCTGCTTTAAAATGACTGCATGGTACCTGGCCCCATTGGTTAGAGCACCAAAAACGGTGTTGCGTCTTGAAGTATTAGTATCCCACACAGTGTTCTTTTTATGTAGCTACTTGACTTGGTGATATTCCCATCATCTTATCAGTGCAATACGACGAATATTTTGTTTAAAATGAGAGCTGAAGCCGTCCCACATCAAGCTGAAGATTCTGCTATCCAGGGCCATGATCAAATTACCAATCCTGTCAACTTAAGCATTGCAACAGCAGTTCAAAATGCAGATTCTCAGGATGAAGCCCCATCAAAGAAAGGCGACGAGAAACCTTGCATCAATACTGAGGGAGTTGCAAACGAAACTGAAGTACAAGACTCATTGGAAGAACAAGCACTGATTGATTCAACTCTAGAGGGATGGAGGTTTCAACTCGTGAATCTGGCGTGGGATTCCCTCAACAAGAAGCATTCTGTGAGATAAATTAACAGTCTCAACAGAATGTGTTTGAGCTTATTTCTATCGCAACTAGAAGCTTCAATTGTTAGCACGTCTTTGGTATCTATCACGAACTCTTTACGTGCATTCAGTATGAGCAGCTGGGTGGTGACGGCATATCTTTTAACGTATACCGGCAGGTGAAGGCAGAATCATCTAAAAATTATGCACTGACAACTTTAGGATTTATTATGATTATTGCGAAGCTGAGTGATATCTTTGGACGCAAGAACTTCATAGTTCTTGTTCTAGGAAGCTTTATTGCCTTTTCAATTGGCTGCGGTTTTACTAATAACATGACAACGCTGTGAGTAGATATGAGCCCCTGACAGTAGGCATAAATCGCCCTTTATGTGCTGAATTTGTGCCTAGCATAGTTCTTCGTGCCTTCCAGGGAATTGGTGGAGGGGGGATGTTTGCAATGGCCTTCATTGTGCTCCCTGAGATGGTTCCAATAAGCAAGTACGCACTATACACAGCAATTTTGGCATCGACAATAGCGCTCGCAGGACTCTCAGGGCCGCTGATAGGTGGAGCTGTAAACCAAAATCTCGAGAATAATTTTGCATGGCGATGGATATTTTTGTTAAAGTAAGGAATCTTGACTTAAAGAAACTCTGGGCTAACGAAAGACGAAAGCGGACCAGTTGGAGGAGTCGCACTGATGCTCACACTCCTTACAATGCCTTCAAATTTTCCTGATCACAGGAAAGAGAGCCCTCGCAAAGAAGGAACGGTTCTCACCACCGAAAACTTCAAAAAAATCGACGTAATTGGACTGCTCCTTCTTCTAGGGGCCTCCATCCTGTTTGTCACAGCTTTGGAGGGAGGAGGCACACGGTATTCTTGGTACAGCGCCGTCACAGTGAGCATGCTCACGATATCTCTCGTTCTCTGGGTAGTTTTCTTCATTTGGGAATGGTACCAAAGTAACCGTGAAACCACGCAAGAACCAATATTCCCTTGGCGCCTGGCTACAGATCGCTTTGCGGCGGGAGTTTTCTTGTAAGCACAAATTCATACTAAATTTAGGCATTAGTCGAAGCCCAACTTAGCAGGTATGCAGTAGCTAATGCGTTCCCATGGTACTAGAAATTCGTTCTTTACAGGAGCAGCCATGACATCGGTGATAATCAACCTTCCACAAAGATTTCAAGTCGTAAATGGAAACTCTCCTCTTGAGGCAGGCTATCGGTTATTGGCCCTAACCGTTAGTATACCATTTGGTTCCTTCATAGGCGGACTGCTTGTCCAAAAATTATGCGTTCCATTCATTTGGGTCTTGATGGGTTTCGCGCCACTACAACTTGTGGGGCTAGTTCTTCTTGGGTTTTCTTCATCAGATTACGATATTCCACGCGCTGTCTACGGATACCAGGTAGTGACGGGACTTGGGCTCGGGGGGAGCTTGAGTGTTTCTATTATGATGATACCTTTCATCGCAAGCAAGCAAGATATGGGTGAGTACTGATTGCGATTAGATGTTTGGATATATTTCAATTGCCTGATCACTCTTCAAAGGTATTCCTGATACTAACGCGTGCTTCCTCTGACAGCGGTAGGAATGAGCGGCTCGGGACAGTTTCGAGCCCTTGGTGGATCGATAGGAATTGCAATATGTACCAATGTGCTCAACAATCACATCACCTCGACTCTTTCATCAGTCCTCTCTCCAGTTCAGCTTGAGGAGCTTCTCCAGTCGACCCAAATCCTCACAGAAATCTCTCCCCAGCTTTTGAATATTGTACGACAAGCTTACTCTGATGCATACAACACTCAAATGTTTGTTCTTACTGCTTTTAGTGCTGCGACTTTGATAACTACCGTGCTATCTTGGGAAAAGACACCGAGGAGGATGATGAAATCGTAATGCCTCGCTGTGATAATTCTCATACATCTGGACTGAGTATTGTCCTAGTAAGGATTCTATATGGTGGTGTGGATATATACTTTGGTGCGCATAATTCCGGAGGGTGTCGATGAGGTTTTGAGGGGGGGCTGTAGGTCTGAGGCAATTGTTCCTTATGGGTCTCTGGTGTAGCGACTTAACAATTGGTAGTGCCTTTTCAAGCACCTTGCTCGATTGATTTTTGTATTCGTAGCTATGGCAAAGATCCGAATATTGAGGGGTAAAAAGTAAGAAGCCTGCGACTCATAGAAGTAGAATCTTATCATACGAAAGTTGCAGAACGCTTTCCCAACTCACATTGTTCCGATTTGTATCCCTGAGAGTCCAGACCCTTTCAAGGAGAGGTAAAATGGTCCTCCGATGATGCATGAAAGGATCATTTAAAGGTGGCGAAGAGAACTTCTTTCTGAAAAAATCTCGTTCTTCTACTTTGGCCACACATCCTAAGATGTATAATGGACATACGACAGCGCGTTCCCAATCCCCACGTGGCAGGGTCGGAATCATCATCAAAGGTTCAGCGATAAGACTGTGCAAGTCCGGCTTTTCTTCAAACACCCTAAAACCATGAACAACAAGCTCCAGATAAATGCAAGCAGCACGAGTGAACAACCGTGTAATAATAGCTTGGTCGCTTATCCGCGGTTCAACAGGCGATCTCTCATTCGGATTTGCAATACGAAGATCTGACAAGAACTGTTCATTTAGCCCACGTCGAATGGTTTGTCTGATGTTCTCAGCTTGCGTTTCAAACAAATGAGCATCAAAGATACCACTCTGAAGCCCATTTTGCTTAGATTCATGTAGGGTAGAAATGTGGCCTATTTCAGTCATGACCCAATTATTGCAACCCATGATTTTCTCTGGCTTGATCTGGCGGCCAAATGGCATGTGATGAAGGTCAAGAAGTTGTGGTGACTTTCCTGTAGTTATACAAGACACTATGTCTAACCATGTAACGACTCCAGACAAGAACAAGAAAATTATAGATGGTTCGCTTTCCCTCAGTTCCCAAGCTGTTGGTAGCATGATGGGTGTTGAATCGTCGTTGATCCATAAGCCAAGCTCGGCGGCATGTGTTCGGTACCCTTGACCAAACAAATCAGTAGCCGCACGGAGATGGATTTGCCATGAGCTTTTCTGTACACCAAAAAGCTATTTGAACACTCAGTACGAGTTTCGAAAAGGTATGCATTACATAAAAAAGGGACCCTCACCTCGAAAAAGACGAGTTGAACAACACAAGCCATGATTGCAAGGCTGCTTCCCACGCAGATATCCCTGCCATAGACACAATCTTTAGCACAGTCCTGAGCGAATCTAATTGCCTCTTGAAATTCAGTCAAGCAAATAGCAAGGTGGCTCTCTTGTTCAGCGATGCTGGGCTTTGTACACCCACCGAAGCTTGGTTCGCGAAGTACAACGCCACGGTGATAAGCGCTGAGACCAATAGATGCATGATATAACGGCTTAGTCTTCAGTAGAAGCGAGAGCAACCACCCTCGTCCTCCTTCAGCCACTTCAGGCTTATACATAGGATATTGCAATGGAAAAACATTATCCAAGAAATGCATTAATAATGCCGCTTCATTATTTATAACTGTTGGTGCACCAAGAAAGCTGTTACCGCTTTCTGGAGTCAAGCCCTGTGGTTTGTTAGTCATTCATTAATGCTCATTTGAAATCATCTTACCATGGAATTTTCCGCTGATGTACTTGGACTTGGTTGGGCTGGGGAAGATGCTGATGAAGTTTTCTGATGAATTGGATCCTCGATAGCTGGAGAAATAATTCTAGTGGATGCAGCTGCGTTCTTCGGTTCAATAGTGGTGGAGGAAGTATCTGTATTAGTCCCATTATTCGGACCGCCATTTGAACCAGCTAGCCGACCCTTTCGACGTGATGTGTATTTCACAATTTGTTTAATACTATTCGCCATTTCTTTCTCTCTTGGTCCATTATCCATCCACTCTGGCTTTGATCCATATCCGTAGCACGTTATTGCTAAGGATTCGCATGTGGAACATGGTGATGGTTTCCGTTCATCGCATTTCTTCTTGCGCAAACGGCAGGTCCAGCAGCCCGATTTGCTACGGAGTAGACCATTCATCGTGAAGAACACCAAGGGAATAGATTTCAAGCAGTCGAAACAAATTTCAATTTATTTTTCAGTCGAAATGCTTCAATGATGACAATTTTCAACAGTCAGATGTTATCTCTAGTGCTTAAATATGCATCAATGTTAATATAAAGATGTTTCAGCTAGTGCGCCGCCCCCGCAGCGCCTCAACAGCCACATTTTGCAATTTTGATCAGCCACAGCTAGGTTACATCCAAATTTCAGATATTGATATATATTACAACTACCAAAAGCTTCAAATGGTCTTCGACAATGATCTTGAAATTTGTATAGAAATTGTTCGTACCGATATGATTTTGTTAAGATAAAACTGGCTACCACATTATCGGAAACTAGAGTGATTGCTGATAAAAAAAGGGGACCAAAATTTCTACCTGAGCCAGTGGTCGCAACGGGTGGGTTTCGTATAAATATTCGAATACCTATCCCCAAGCTATTATTAACAGGGGACCAATTAGAGGCCCCAATACCCATCTATTGAAAATAGCTAAAATCTTTGTTAATATCTATGGGTAATTACGAATATTTGTTATATAAATATATTTGCAATTTGTATATATTTTCTGTACAAAAATCAAACAAAATAGTTTTATTTTTAATATATATATTGGATTTTATAGATTGATATATTTTGAAGTTGAATATAATAATAATCCTTATTATAAATAGAAAAGATCAATGGATTATATAGGGGGTGAAAATCCCTATTATATATACACTTTAATCATTTAACCTACGAAAATAAGGCCCTAATATCTATAGCCAACTATTGATTGGTGGGGATAGTTTTTTCTATCCCTGTAGCTACCTGTGATTGCGGGTATCTGTAGCTAGCTGTACTACCTAAGCCACCCATTGCGACCATTGACCTGAGCTGCTCAAATCTCAAAAGCCTGAATACCCATCCGAGTGCTCAAGTCTAGCAAAAGGGACGAAAGGGGTTACCAGACCTAATACACATACATACCTATAAAAGAAAGTTAAGCATTGAAGGCGGCGTCTGAGGCATCAAGATTGCTTTCCCTCAAAACCTTCTACATCCACGGAATCGCTGCCCATAAGAACTGAACTTACCAGTTGTTTTGAGCCAAACAACTTGGCAACAAAAACTCCATCAACCACTAAACCTCACCCATGCCCCCACAAACACACCCCAGTGCAAGACCCCATTCCGAAGACATGGGAAAGTTCAAAATTAAACATAGGCAATACAACAATTGCATGTGAAACCGATGTGCAACAATAACTGTTCTTTCTCAAGATTAACCAATTAATTCCCTTTGATGCGCAATGATCTGGAGGTCTGGGAATCTAACTAGTCACAGATATATGGAAGATCTTGATGATAGTTATTAAGGTTGGATTAGTTAGGTTGCTTATGTTGGCTTGGACGGAGAAATTCTTGATATGGAAGCAAAGATCTACAATTAGTTGGGATTTAAGAGAATTGTATGCAGAAACTTGTGCAAACTTAAAAAGCATTGGGGTCTTGCAGTACCAACCGTTGAGCTACCATGACGTTGCCAAGATGCAGGTGTCAAGATCACAGTAGTTTGAATTGAGTCTCGGCTCGATTATCCAGTCTCAAAACTCCTTGTTGACCCCCCCCCCCCCAAAACATTTATTAGACTACTTCCTGGATACGATACTAACTTAAACTCAGCTGAAAGATATGATACAGATAATAGAAAGCGAAGAACGTAGTGTTCAGAACAAGACGAAATCTTCGTACCTATAATTGACTTTTAGATCATCAAACTTAAAATGCACAACATGAGACCGGAAATCTGGTATCGAATTATCTAGATCAGACGTAATGAAACGTGCAAGAAATCAGGCACTTTTTCCCTCTCATCTTCAGGAGACTTTTTGATCCCGAATCCGCTAGGTTTCGCACAACCTGTGTTATGGGAATAGCGGCATGCTTCTCGATTGCATCATAGCGCTTCGTAATTTCAAAATACATTATTTGGTTGCGTCTCTTGAAGACCTGGGTGGGTAAAAGATTGTATTGCTATTATTATTACTATAGTGATTATTGATATATGGTGATGTAGGCATGCAAATCGTAATTCGTTAATCATGATTATATTCCAATATCAAAACGAACAAGATGTGACACACTCTCCTCCTCTTTCAAGCTTAAAGTTTTCGTCCAGCAACCTTGTAGCTTTCGTCCAGATCCCCATCTCTTGTGACCCGCCGGTCTTCGATTAAGAATTAAATAGAAAATTAAAGCGAATGAACATATCTCTATGTCCAACATTGGTTTACAAGATCGTAAGAGCATTAGGATGTTGTTATCGCTGCCGGCTTTGGACCCGTCAATGCACGCTTGGATTTCGATTTCGGAAATAACTTATCAAAATGCCGAATAGATTTCCCTCGCAAAGTAATTGCGACCATAGCCTCTGATTTGGAAACGTATTTCTTGAGGCTAAATCCTTTTGGGAGAAAACTCTTTGTGCCCTTTGAGCATTTCTCGCTATGGTCACCATCCAATCCATGGCGCTCCTCTTGAGCAGGACCAGGGCAAGCACAGCCAAATCCTGGGGTATTTGTCTTATCACACTCGGGTAGATGCCTGAACTTGGAAGTGAATTTGATGGAAGGTGATTTGCCAGAATTACTGGCTTCTCCAACCCCATCAAAGCCAGAATCTCTCTTGATCATGGGTGTGATAGAGAGGGAACGATCTATCCTCTTCCCAAATACCGCTATTCTTGTTCTCCAGTCATGATGACCCTGATTTTCTAGACGGGAGAACGTGGCCAAGTCATTGTTGTCCTCATAATTTACCCACGCAAGCGGCCCAACGTCACCTTCTATATAAGCTTTACCATGTACCCATCTCCAGAGCTTCTTCTCTGTTGAAGCTAAATGAAACTCTTGCTGGCAATAACTTTCATCCCAAGTATCCCAGTGTCGGCGTCTGGATTGGGTGAACATTTTGAGGGGTTCGAGTCTGTTGGGTAGTTGTTTATCATTGCTAAGAATGTACGTCAATCGAGCGTCGTAGAGTTGAGATGTTCGCTCAATCACGATACTCCTGCGGCAAACATCAGTTTCCTTTGTGATCCATACCCATCTTCCGTGGAGCAAATGATTCTTCACTAATTCTATGCTGGTTTCTCCAACATTTTGGTTTTCTGTAGGCAGGGCTATAAAATTCTTCCAGTCGTTGAGTATATAATCGTTGTGATCAATTCGTAGGACGCAATGCTCCAACATATCCTGTGACAGTTCTCTGGATAGCACCAGTGTTTTATCCTCCTTCGAATATTCGATCTCCTCCAAAGTGGTAACGCGTTCCGAGAATTGAAACACTGGTATTAATTTTATGCGCCCAGCCGTTCCCTCAACAGTTCGCGGATAAAGGTTATCCTCCGCATGAACATATACAAAGTTTGTGGCATGCTCAGATTTCTGTTGCAAAATAGTCTTCTTGCGTTTCAAGATCTCTCTCTGCTGATCAAACATAGGCTTGATTCTTCGGACGATAGTCAAATCTCGCGAAATCGGCTCTAGATCTTTTACAAGATCTTGTTCTATGACCAATAGGTCCAAAGCTGGGCGTTTAAATTTGGCTTTTTGTCTCCTTGGATCATCGTCAATTTCTTTCATTCTTTCGGGGTGGTGTCGATCTGAAATGATCTCGTCGTAGATTCGCTTCGAGCTCTTATGGCTGAAATGAATTTTTCCATCAATGACTCGTATTTCCGAAGCAATAACTTGTAGTTCCGGAATAATCGCTCGAGTTTCTTTGGCTAGAATCTCATATGGTATCACAGGAAGCCTCTGAAGTTCCCGTCCCGGTAATGTGAAATTATTGGGAATGTAGAAGGAAGGGGCGTCCACCGTTGGGCCAACACCCTCCTCTTCTTCCGTCGTAGATTTATAACCATCAGCCATTGTTTCAACTAAGCTCAGGGTATAACGAATCGCTATATTCAGAAGATGGGAAGTATTCGAAATGAGGAGAAAATCCAAAAGAAAATAGCCGAATGGGGTGAGCCGAGATGAAAAAGTCGAGGCGCGAGAGAGGATAATGGAAGGATAAAGTACGTGGGTAATGTGCTTTGATATAGTAAATCGAAAAAATGATGTAAATTGTAGAGAGGAAGAAATATGGAAAGGAGTGTGGGGTTTATTGGGACCTCCAAGCTATTAGCGTATGAGCTAATAGTTGGTGAACTAAAGGAGCCGAACCACTCAGCTTTTCATTACCCACAAATTCACCCAAGACCTACCAAAATGATATTGACACTCAGAGTATACAATAATAAAACTCTGATCGTCACAGCAAGAAAAAAGATGTAAACCTTTATCATTAATAAGTATCCGTTGCCCATTAGCGAGAATTCCTGACTGTCGCAGAAGCAGCCGGAGACCCAGGTACGTCATCCATCTATAAGATTTCCTTCCATATCATGGCGATTTCTCGCTCTCTCCATGATGTCATCCTTTGATTTCTGTGTAATAAGTTTCTGCTCTTCCAGCCGATTTATGCCCTTTTGAATGTGGTCGATGTGAACGGATAAGGGTATGTCAATTCTGTCGCGTAGCAATTCTGGTGCAGCCACCCTTTCTCGCAAATCCTCCAGACCAGAACTAATCTCTTGAAGCTTGATCAGAGTTCCCGATACATGTGCTAAAGCAATTTTACGCCTGTCTCCAATTTCTTTCAATAAATTGAGCTGGCCATTGAGTTTGTTGATTTTGCCTCGATGACCACCAAGCCATGCCCATAACTCTGACAGAGTCTCATCCTTGCTAGCTTGTAATTGAACACCATCTCGTAGTGTAATCCCATGAATGATCTCCAAACGATCTTCTAGGTTATTTAGAACCATCAATAGAGCTTGCGCTTCTAAAACCAAACGAGCAATTTCTTCTTCCACAGCTCGAGTATGCTCGACATATTGATTAAGAACAAGTCTTTCGGAAAATTTAGTAGGCTGGAAGGGTGCAAGTATTTTGTCATTGACAAACGCTCCGATCAAACCACGGGAAATCTCGCGTTCTTGAATACCATCAAGAACTCGTGAGGTCCAGCGTGTGATAGAAATGACACTATCTACCGCTCTACCCACATGACTATTGAACTTTGTAAGATCCCATGATGCGATTTTTGCGGTGTCGATGAATCCATCAAATTCCATGACAAGTTCATTCCTGAAAGTTATTATAAGTATTTGGCTCTTTGGTCGGTCTGGTTTCACAGTTCTTGGCTGTGGGACCCTCGATGAAGAGTCTGGCCTATTTGGAAAGGACAAATGATTACTTACCTCGACTTCAATTGGCTGTATCGTACAAGTTGACGGAGATCTCTGAGAAAGCTCTCTCCACGTTTCATATCCAGTGGTAGCGACACTCCTCCAGCGCTTTCCCTTAGAATATCTTCGAACTGAGATTGAACCATCATAACTTGTTCAAACTCAACTGGTACTTGTGACCCAGTACTAGAGTCACCCTTATGAATAGGACAAAATGACAAGTTCAACAAAGATGAGCCTGGGAGTAGACAAATCGGAGATAATGATGCGTAGATGGATGTGGTAAGCAGGCTGCGTGCTACGAGACCGATACCAGAGAGAATGCATATAGCAAGCAAGTAAGATAGTGGCGTCCGCATAAGTCTAAGCGCTCCCACTAGAATCTCTAATATCCATTTAAAGACCATTGTTGTATGATCGATGAAGGAAGTAATGATATCGTTGGCGTCGGAACTTGGACGATGTGGCGTATGAGAGTTTGTAGTTGAAGTGACCAAAGGGGATCTGTCGTGAGCGGGTTGAGTTCTTAGCCGTATGTTTGAGCTTTCAGAGTTCCGATCATGTCGCGAATTTCTTCTCTGAAGTTCTTGAAATCGCCGTGGGCTTCTACTAGTGCTCTCAGCCTGAGACCATGAAGCTTCTAGAGTTTCCGCGTCCAGAGAAGGCATCACGAACTCTGGATCTGGGGATCTGTTATGACCTCTGGCATTCCTGCGTGTGACGGTAGATCTTGATCGTTGATCGTAATTTGCTTCGTTGGGTGGCAAATATTCTTCATACTCCTCCTGGTTGCCTTCTACGACCCATGATTCGCCAAGCTGTAGGTTTGGTCTACCGCCGCGCATTGTAAGAACGTGCGCCTGATATTTAGATCCTGCCTTGAATCGTTGGAGTGGTAAGTGATGATAATGCAAGTGATGTAAACAACTACGAGGTTGTCCTTTCCACTACTTTGGTAAACGCAAGGATCGATATATGTAGCACAAATAGCACAATAGCAAGATAGAGTGAGGATTTGATAACAAATGGTCAGAAAGAGTTGAATATGGTGAACATTTGTACGTATATATTGAAGCTGGCAAGAGCAACTTTTATTCTAATATATATTATAAAGGATAAATAGATGAATGACGTTGTCTCATGATTTGTTGTTGTTGCCTTTCCCACCTATTGCAACCCCGCAAAATATAATATCCTGGAACTTGTCTCTCTCTCTGCTGTCTTTGCTGTGTTGTATTTTTCAGCCTTTACTCTGTATGTAACGTCACGTACAAACGCGGTATCACGTTAACTCGTGATTAACCCCACCATTTCGGAAAAATTACCTAGCTAATAAGTTTCAGAGCTCCATATCGAAGGAATTCCCAAGGCTACTTTGGTGTATTGATTCGTGAATATCGTGATGGTTTCCTCTAGAGCCTTACGACTATTCCAAAATGGACTGAATGTCAAATCACCTCCAAAATGTCTTCGATATATAGGCCCAAGGAAGTTGAACCATGCGACAATTATTCTGACCCGTTCATGTGCATCATGCGAAAGTCCATCAATAGGCTCGAATGTCTCGAATATCACAAAAGCTACCACAGCAACCCTTCCAACTCCAGCAGCTGATCACCGACAGCTTGGAGTCGAACAGGAACTGTTTACTACTTCTCCTTATAGTCCCGGCTCACCTCTCTTTCTTCCTAAAGGTGCGCGCATGTTTAAAGCATTGACCGAATTTCTCAGTGCCCAGTATTCACATTTCGGTTTCGAGGAGGTCATAACGCCTACAATATACAAAAAGTCCCTATGGGAAAAGTCGGGGCACTGGGAGAATTATGCCGAAGACATGTATTCAGTAGTTGGTCGTGGTGCATCTGGAGAAACAATGGGGGGCCAAAAAGGGGAGAATGAAGAATATTGTTTGAAGCCAATGAATTGTCCGGGCCATTGCTTGATATTCGCATCAAAGCAGCGAAGCTATCGTGAGATGCCTGTAAGATATACTGATTTCAGTCCATTGCACAGGAACGAGATATCCGGCGCGCTGAGCGGTTTAATCAGGGTACGAAGATTTCATCAGGATGATGGACACATCTTTTGTCGACCTTCACAAATTGGGAAAGAGATCTCTGGTACATTGGAGTTCATCAAAATGGTGTATACGACGTTAGGGCTTGGCCCATATAGATTAGCATTGTCTACTCGACCAAGCGACCACTACATTGGAACAAAGGAAGAATGGGATAATGCTGAGACAGCTTTGAAGCAGTCATTGGATAAAAGTGGGCAACAATGGACCATGAATGAAGGGGATGGCGCTTTCTATGGACCAAAAATTGATATAATCTTGAAAGATTCTGACGGAAAAGAGCACCAAACTGCAACTGTTCAACTTGATTTCCAGTTACCAAAACGTTTTGAATTAGAGTATCAAGCTCCTGCGCCAGAAATTGAGGCCAAGGGAGAGACCACAGATGATCCCATACTGTTGGCCAAGCAAGGACCAGTGGCGCCAGTTCTGATTCATCGAGCTATTCTCGGGTCTGTCGAAAGAATGATGGCTCTTTTAATAGAACATTACAATGGTCACTGGCCATTCTGGTTAAACCCCTCCAAAGTTATCATCCTCACGGTGAACGATTCGGAAGAAGTAGTGAGTTACGCAAGTAAGGTCAAAATGCAACTGGGACATGAAGCATACCATGACTCATGGCCAAAATCCCGTTATTCCATCGAAGTTCCTATCGAGCTAGATGTCAGTCCCCGATCAGTCAAAAAGAAGATTTCCGAAGCAAAGCGAAAACGTTATGGTGCGATAATCGTCATAGGCAACAAAAATATCGAGAACAATACTGTCACAGTTGACTTATCAGGTATTCCACGAGGTGAGCATCTGGGTCCATCCAGGGATATTCGGAAGATTTTGGGCGAAGATGTCATATTAAACGATGGCAAGGCATGGGAAGAACAGTTGAAGACATTGAATATGGCCCCTACAAGACTACGGAGCGTGTTTTCATCACTGCTTCATCACTACGTATAGAACTGTAAAATATTAATACTTTATTTGTGATCACTCTTGCTTGAAGATCAGTAAATGCATGTGCCATTAACTGGTCTATTTGTTTTTGGGTCAGTCGATTTAATGCTATTAGATAGGATAGACAATAATAACTGGTGAGACTTTCAGACTGCAAATACTCGTAGTTCCTGGAGAAATAAGGGAGGCCCAAGCTTTGTCCAGACTCCTGTCCCTTCGCGAACCGCAACTCCCAAAAACTTATTACAGAACATAATCATCTACTAAAGACTGCGTCTCATGACATAACAATGCTTCACAATATTTGATCAATAACTTACCATCAACAGCACTAACTCAAGTTGAACTCACAAGATGTCTACCCCAGCAGCAAAACGTCGTCGAATCGAAGCTGCAAGTACTCTCCAAAAACCCTTCCGCTCACCTTTTAAGACCCCATTCAAATCGCCTCTTATCAAAGGCCCTCCAAATACTCGAGCTTCGACTGCCGCCGCTGCAGCTTCTACCCCTTCACTTTCCAAGACTCCGACTTCCTACCCTGTCGTGAGCATCCCATCTCCAGGTACTGCGATTCGCGCCAGAAAATCCTTCACATCGCCCATTTCAGCAGCAGTTATTAATGCTGATCCGGATATTGCGCCACTATTGAAGGAGCAGAGGGAGTTAGAGAAGCAATTAAAGGAAGTCAAGGAGGAACTGGACACGGCGGAACAGGCGAAGAAGATTGAGAGGGATAGTAAAGCCAAAGATAAGAATGGAAGTGGGGAGATTGATGGGGAGTTGGTAGAGTTGTGTGAGAAGTGGAGGAGTGCGAGTAGATTGGCAGCAGAAGAGCTCTTTGGGAAGGTTCGAGATAGGGTCAACAGGTGTGTCACTCTGTGCTGGGGAAACAGGGATTGTACTGATATTGTTTGATGGCGTAGGATGGGTGGACCAAGAGCTTGGAAGGAAATGCAAAAGAGACAACATGAGTACCAGAACAACTGGGATCAAGATGAGGCCAACAAAAACAATAACAATGACTCTGATGACGAGGACGAGGAGGGTAAGGACAAAGAAAAGAGAGATGTTTATGCAGAGTATAGCATTGATCCCGAAACGGAGAATGAGAAGGCACAGAGAGCACCGGGTCTTGGAGACACTGGAGAGAATCCCGGAGAGGAAGATGTAGGTTCATTTGTGATTGATCTGATATATTACTAATGAGTACAGGAATTTACAATGGCAATGATGCTGAGGACGTTGAATGTGGATTTGGCGGTAGTTGGGTATGACAGAGAACAACAGAGATGGATTGATTGAGTGTTTGGTGTCCGTGGCTGCATACTTGCATAGGCAAATAATTGTTGCTTAAGCAGAAGTACCGGCGCCGTCGTCAATTGCTGTAAGGTCAATACTCTTTCACTTTCATGTATAACATCGCCTTAAGGTTGCGGTAGACCACTGGCGGCAAGGACGACAAAGGTCTTTTCATGATATGATTGGCCATCAATTCTCAGCTGATTAGTGCTAATGAGAATACGACGTCGATTTTTCAGTTGCTGTTTGAGGTTAAGGGAAGAGAGATGTGGTCAATAGGATGAGATGCATACAAGTGCCTCTACAGTGTCATTACATAGGTGCTCTATAATAATAATACTAGTAAAAATGCTTCGTTTTTCTCTTGTAGCCTTTCGGGCAGGGTGTAGAAAGAGTCTCCAGTGAAACTACAATATGTATACCACAACGAAACTTCACTTAGTATGCAGAGAATCATGAATACAATATTTGTTATTGAAACACTACTCTATCATCTGTGGATAAGGGGGTGCCTTTGCGGGTAGTACTAAACAGTGTTGACTTGGTGCAGTCCACCAAAATATGGAAATTGCATTAGAATACGAGGAAGAAGTCATTCTTATGCTTCTTGGAATGGATAGCTCACTACATCCGATAGTAACCATCTAAATTCATCTCCGTTTCACCCACGATCCACCTCTGCCCAGCAATTCGCTTGCCCCCCACCGGCTCCGCCAAACACTACCGAGTTGAAGAGTCGTAAAAGCAAGACGAGCCCAATTTTCTCAACACTCGTTATCGCGAACTATCTATCTCGACTTCGTCCTTGCAATGACGCTCTGTGTGGTGATTTTTGGAGCCAAAATTTCCTCGCTGCCCTCTTCATTCATGTTTTCCTTCTCCGGGTCTTTTTCTTCAGTTTGCGGATCAAGCTTTCTCTCAATCTTATTCACTCTCTTCTGCATCTCCCTCTCTTTTCCCTCCTTTGCTACACTCTCTATCTTCTCTCTCATTTCCAATTCTTTTTTCTCCTTGCTAATCACACTCCTAAATTGGTGTCTCGTTAGTGATATATTATAAATACAAACAAAATCCTAAAAGCTTACCTTATCTTCTTCTCTTTCTCCATCTCCCTCTCCCTCTCCCTCTCCCTCTCCACTTTTCTCTTTATCTCTTTCTCCATCTTTCTTTCTATTTCCCTCTCCATCTCTCCCCTCAACCTTCCCTCCACCCCCATCTAATCTCCTCCCTAACCTCACCAATCACTTCCTCCACCAACCCAACATCCCTCCCACTCCTCCTCATCTCCTCTCTAATTTCCATCTTCCATTCCCTCCTAACCTCACTCCTCACATCCCTCTCCATCTCGCATCTCAAATCCTCTCGCAACTGTTCTCGAACATTTTGCGTTATTTCTCGTGAGATTATTCGGAGGTCTTCTCCATTATCGTCTCCTTCTCCAGCATCATCGCCAACAGCATCAGCAGCAAACCCTCCATCCCCGCCCCGAATCATATAACTCACACCCTCACCCTCACAAATACCCCGCAATCTATGCGGTCCAAGACGCAGTAATTGCAAAATAACACGTCTTCGTTCTATTTTCTCGCCATGCTTCACTCCAGAGCCATATACTATTCTACTATAGACGAATAGCGCTGTGGCTGTACAAATAGCGAATGTGAGGAAAACGGCGATGAGTTCATTTTCAGATGCCATTGAGATTCAATTTTAATAAAGAGTAATTAAGCAGTTGCTGGGTGGTCGTGGTTTGTCTGGTCTGGTGGGAGTTTGGAAAGTCGGGGATGGAATTGTGTGAGGATAGTAGGTATGTATGTCAAGATAATGGATTGTCTTGCGAGGATCCATGTTTCTCGAGGAAATGTGTCTTTTTGATTCATTGTATGGCCACGTTACTTAGTACTGTGTGCTAGAATTCCCAGGCAGTGAATAGATAGATTCGCTTTTTTGGGGTCAATTGTATTACTGTTCAATGCAAACTGCAAATTTCCAGATGATAATAGCACAATCAGCATACACTTTTGATGTAGATGGCGATGAAATATGTTAGCAACAGCTAGGCTAAAGCCCATGAAGTTTTGATACACCAGATGCTCATTGATCATTTGAGATTTGCTCAATGTCGTTCAGATAAGCTACTATTCATTATCACCTCCCTCTTCAAACTCATCATCCTCGTCCCCTTGACTATCATCTTCATCTTCTTCCCCTCGGATAAATGGCACAAATCTGAAATCAACGAAGCTAACACCACCACCATCTACCTCCACCATAAATTGCAAGCTTAAAACACCTTGCTCATCCCCTCTTACGCTAACTTTACTTGCTAATCTCATAGCATCCCCAGCAGCTTTCACCATATCGAAACGATAACTTTGAGACCACCTTTCTTTGACTGTAAAGGTTTCCAATAGCTCTCTACCTTTAGAAAAGTCGACACTGGCGCTCCCTAAATGACCAGAAGCAGATAAGCTGAAATAGGGGTTTGAAGGAAGGGCAATAATGTCAAGTCGAGTTGGGGTCATGTTATTTAACTCTTGCATGGCATCGAAAAGCCAACGAGCTTGTGTAATGATTTTAACTTGCATCGCATCTCGTCGAAATGGTATTTCTTCCGAGTCTTCTGGTTCATAAGTGTTGAGATTACAAGTTGTAGTTACACCTGCTTCTTCGAGTATAATACTGAAAGGAGATCCTGTGCCGGCATAAGAGAAACGACATACACCCGTCATTCCTAAAGCTTGATTGCTGAATGCATTTTGTCGATTGGGACGAATGTTACTATTATATCCTTCATTTTCGGGTTTGGAAAATCGTGAAGCAGCATCTGCTGCGCCGAAAATTTGTAGAGTTTCGAGTAAGGCGGAAAGAGATATTTGAAACGCAGGTAGGTCATCTGAAGATGCATCTTCTTCATCCTCTTCGGGGCTTGGTTCGGGGAGAGTGCAGTTGAAAGTGGTAAACAAGGCTTTGTCAAGAAATACAATTCCTATAACAAAGTTACAAGGCGAACTACGTTTATTGAACTATGGGAACTAACCTTGCATTACTCTGGATTCTTCAACCGCAAATCGAATACCTTGGGTACTAATTTGGACTTGAACTTTGGTTGCGAATCGTATAGTATTGAGTAATTGAAAGAGCTGCCGGGCAGAACTGGACACGGCTTTGAAGATTGGCATTGCAAGCTCTTCCTGAGCAGGAGGTGTCGACATTGTGAAGATAGATAGAGAGAAATTGATGGATGATTTATCAAAGAGAAACTGTTGTAAAGGAACTTGAATATGGTATCGGCAAAATCAAATATGTGAATTTTATTAACTCGTTTGCTTTTTATATCATCCAGCTATTGTACAAAAATGCGGTAACGTAGTATGTTCGTCTCGATGATGGAGGGGTATCTTAAACATAAACTCCAACCGCACAGATCATATAAACTGAACCAAACCTACCAAGTATTAGTATTTGTACAAAGAAGGGTAAAATATGAATATAACATACGCAATGGCTGCTGAAGCAGGAAGTCCAAGTAATGGCACAGTGAGAGCTGATCGATCTAAAGCAGATTGTTAGTTACAAGCCTGGTATTATACCATTGAAAAGCATACTGAGACCAAACAATCCAGAAAGAAGAACTCCGATACACAATAATGAGAATCCCAAGAAGAATTGACTGCCTTTTCCAACGGTAGGGATGAAGGGATTGCCAACGGCACTTTCCCAAACTCCGTGTAATGAGGACTCCATAAGATAAGTTTGAAAGATGTACTGGTCGGTGAGGTTGAATCGACTTTTTGAGAAAGTTTGAATGTAGCTCAAGAAGGAATTGATTGACTGAGGCTTGAATGTTTGATTGTTGTCTTTGCTATGTACAATTTCAGTATTTTGATATCAATTCATACAGCTCAAAGCTTACGACACCGGTGGAAAGCATGAGCAATCTGGCTTCACATCCTGGAATGGTTTAGTGTCGGATAAAAGCTCCACCGATGGACCCAGACACACTAATGCACTTAAGCCACTCGAGCCACTCCTTTGAGCCACTAGGGTGATTATATAATAGAGGGAACCTGGATGATCAACTTCTCCAGGTTTCTTACATTAAACGTAACACTTCTCAATCTCTTTCCCCTCCCTCTCATTGATATCTCACCACACCTGGCAACAACAATATATTTCAATTTATCGAAATCCATAAAATAAGCAAGTGGCACCAATACTGAGCTATAGTTTACTATCTACTTTCACATTCTTGACTTATTGTAAGCCACTCTTCATCCCATATACAATTGTTCAAAAGTTGCTAACATGGCTCCCAAAGATATCAAGAGTGATTTGGGCTGGTATTGGAGAACTGAAGTATCGATAGGCTCTAAAAGATCACATACTTAGATATCACAGTTTAGCATTCAGGGAATTCTAGAGGATATTCTGCCTTGGGGGAATCAAGCTTAGAAACTTAAACGGCCTCAAAAGAATCGACTTCGGATTCTGAAGATCCAAACCTTAAGGATCTTGGATCTAACACAGTCATGGGTCCAAATCTTCAGGATACACCAAAACGAAAGACTACAGAAGATTCGCTCCCAAATTCCCAAAATGCGCCAAAGCGAAAGGCTACAGAGGAGCCCCCTAGTTTTCCCGTTGCTTCTAAGAAGATGAAAATGAGTGAAACGGAATTGACAGACAATTTAAAGAAGATGAATGCAGAACATCCTGCAAACGTCAACATTATACCTTTTCCAGAAAAAGTGAGTTTGCTAATGCAGTCAATCATCATTACCTATGTCTAACAACAATTAAGCCCGCAGTGATCGAAGAACGAGAGGGTGAAATTGATTTTCGAGTTGTTAATAATGACGATACGAATGAAAGTACCATAATTCTCTCGGGGTTGAAAGGTATTTTTCAAAAACAATTGCCCAAAATGCCCAAGGAGTATATCGCTCGTCTAGTCTATGATCGAAACCATTTATCCATGGCGTTGGTAAAGAAAGCAACACTAGAAGTATTAGGGGGGATCACATATCGACCATTTGATGATCATGAATTTGCGGAAATTGTTTTTTGTGCTATATCATCAGATCAGCAAGTCAAAGGATATGGTGCACATCTCATGAACCATCTCAAAGATTATGTCAAAGCTTCTTCTAAAGTCATGCATTTCCTCACCTACGCCGACAATTATGCCATTGGATACTTTAAGAAACAAGGATTTACCAAAGAGATTACTCTACCAAAACCTCTCTGGATGGGTTACATCAAAGATTATGAAGGTGGAACAATTATGCATTGCGAAATGGTTCCCAGAGTTCGTTACCTCGAATCCAATCGCATGATCGTGAAGCAAAAGGAGGTAGTCAATGCGAAGATTCTCGCCTTTAGCAAATCAGACGAAGTCCACGCACCACCCAAACAATGGAAGAATGGTGCTTTCCCAATCGATCCCATGTCCATCCCAGCCCTTCGCGCCTCTGGCTGGACACCCGCCATGGACGAATTAGCGCGTCAACCTCGTCATGGACCAAACTACGCCCAACTTTCGCGCCTCCTGAGTTCGCTTCAAAATCACCAAAAAGCTTGGCCATTCAAGGCTCCTGTTAATGGTAATGAGGTTGCGGATTATTACTCAGTAATTACCAACCCGATGGACTTTGAAACGATGGAAAGAAAACTCGATCAGGATTCCTATGAAAAACCGGAAGATTTTGTCGCAGACGCAACGCTGGTTTTTAGCAATTGTAAAAAATACAACAATGACTCGACTCCGTATGCAAAATGCGCGAATAAGGTGGAAAAATATATGTGGAGTCTGATTAAAGAAATTCCAGAGTGGTCGTATCTTTTGGATAATTAGCAATAGATGTGATGGTACTCAAGGCATGGTTAGGATTTGGATTAGGATGGTGTCAAGATTATGATTGGAAATAGCATGGAATGCATAAGTTGGAATATAAGGTATAGAATGGCGTAGTAAGGGGTGGGATTGGATTGATTGGATTGGATAGGATTGGATAAACCATCCCCCGTTGAACTAGAGATTTGGTAACTTATCCTATCCTATCTTATGACATGGATTTGAATTTGAATTTGGATATGAAGATCTATATGAATATGGATATGGATACAAACAGTACGTTATGTATATATATAGAAATGTAATATGTAATGAGATACAAAATCTTCAAATTCTGTATAGCTAATCTTGCACTCAATCTTGCGCTCATCCACCCATCCCTTCATTTATTCGAACGGAAGAATAGGAAGAGAAGAGAAAAGCAAAAGAAAGGAAGGACTACTCGATTCCGCGAACATACCGAATATTCAAAATTCATCTATTCATCCATCTATCCATTTATCAAATATAATATCTAAATATCCAACAATCAATCCTTCTCATTCTCATTCTCCTTCTCATCCTCATCCAACAGTAACCCTTTCGAAATCCCGAAGAACAAGAACAAGAAGACAAAGACAAAGACCAAAAAAGCACATCGAGCTAAATTTGAATTCTTTTTATATTGAATATAATTGCACTGAGAGCTAGGTAGATATACCATTTCCTCTCATTTCTGCTATTTCCCTCCTCCTCACTCTCATTTCCCCCCTCCTCTATCTCATTACCCATCTTCTCTCTTCCATTCTATTCCACCCCATCCCATCCTATGCACTACCAACCTTACAACAACAGCAACAATAACAACAATAAAACCAATATTGAGAGAATTTGAAGCCATTGCAGCTTATTTACCCCCACCAATCCCCTATCCCCTATTCCAATCCCAATCCCCAAATGCCACACCCAACCGAATCCTACCCGCCTCACCCACCATCCAAATGCTAAAAACGCCATGCTTAAGTGAAGACCTCCATTGTTGGAAAAAAACAAAACTTGATATGAAGATATGTAATTCCATTCCATCTAAACGCCGATACAAATGTATGTACAAGTGTACTGAATGCTTGCTGCGAAAAAAAAGAAAAATGTGTATTTGACGCGTGCTCGTGCTCGTGCTCTCCGAAACAGTCCTTGATATGAATGAAGCCATCCATTCCCGGAGAAAAGATAAATAAAGTGATAAATAACAGAAAAACCCTCCTCATATCACTATGATGAAGAAAATTCTTCATATTCTGGACCATGACCGTTTCCATGAATACTTCTCAAAACATCCGGATGCCTTGATGCATATAGATAGCGATGTTCTCGACTCGCATCAGCTCTTCTCATGACTGCTTGTTCAATATCCCTTCTTCTCATGATTGTCTGCTCGATCGGTTCTCTTGGACTATCACCTTCGGTGTGCATTCTGGAAAAAGACATATTCGATGCGTCGAGACGTCCAATGTCAATATACCTCGAAGGAATTGGTCGACCATTTGATGAATCGAAAAGGGGTGTTAAATGTGTCATTCTAGCATGACTAGTAGGTTGAGCGGGTGGTTGTGCAACATAAACTCTTGATCCATTAGGAGCCGGTCTCGTACCCACGATATTGGCATTTGGATTTAAATTTGGATTGGAGATATCCATGTTTCCTGTCTCATAAGCATCTTTCATCCATTGTTCCCATGCTTCATCCATTGGTGCCGTGATATTGCCAGCTTCTCTTTCTGCTGCCGCTGCTATCAGTCTCTCGTTCAATGCAGTTCCCACACTTGTAATTTCGATATCACTCTCCCCATCATCGTCTTCTAAATCATTCTCGTTCAATTCTTCTTCTTCATCCAACTCTTTTTCTTCTGCTGGCACTGCGGTTCGCATAACGGTAGGTCGTAACTCTGGCGATACCCAATCTTCTATCCCATCACCAGTTGTATCCCTAATAACAATTCCTTTTTCTTTCTCAAATCTCTCCTTTGCCCATCTTGTGCCTTCCCATTTTGTCAACGTAGCAATTTCGTATTCCGTCAGTCTCAGATTATCGAAAGCTCGAAAGAGTCGTCTGTGCCACGGAAACCTCGAGAGTCGAACGCGATGCGGCCGGTATGAGTAATCCAAGCCAGGATATTTTGCTTCCTGCGAAGTCAAGTGGCCATAGAAAGCTTGGGTTTCATGACGAACCTCGGGCACCAGACTTCGTTGCAAAAAGGCATGGAAACTTTGCGGATCACCAGTCTTGGGTTTGGGAAACATGCACTCGTAAACGAGCTGGTCGATCGGTCGGCCTTTCATGATGGCTGAGGAGGCGATATGTACGTTAAAAGTAAGACTGGATTTTGCGGCGAGGAAGGCCTTAACGATTGACCGTGGCGGTGTGAGCTGATATGAGGTTTTGTGATTATAAACAAATTGGATACCCCGGAATGATCCTTTGAAGGATGGTTTGGGCACTAAATGAATGGAGGTTCTTTCTTTCAAAACTTGTGTAATTCGACGTTTTGATTGAGACTTGGATTTTTTCTACCAGAAAAAGTAAAACTTATGAGTAATGGTCGAGTTGTATTAGGTGAATCCAAGTGAATCCGGGCTTCTCCTGATCAAGAGCGAGTGAATGAGTGAGAGGACCGGGCCAATTATGATCGCCGTATAGTATCCAATGTGTAATGATTCACGAACTCCCGATAGGAAATTGTTACTTGGCAGCGTCGATGATATGATAATTGAACCAAGGTTGGACGAACTTCCGACACAAGAAATGTCGTATCGGAATATCTGATTGTTTTTTCGATTGCCACTTAACGCGGTACAACTTCAAGTAATCTACCCGGTAGAAGACCAAAGTAGACCTAGGAAGGAGATGAAAGGTATGGAAGTTGAGTTGATGAGTTCGTTTGAAGAGGAAAGATCGTGTGTCTTTTTTCCTTTTCTTTCTTCTTCCCTTTCTTTCTTCTTCCCTTTCGACTTCCAAGCTGAATGTTGAAGGAATGAGTGAGATTGTAAACAAAATAGGAATTAGAAATCTTTTTTTAAAGAGGCGATGATGAGACAATGAAGAAGGTCAAAAGAAGGTCGGACTGGCGGTGGAGTGAATAAATTGAAGTGGATATTAAGGAAGGAAGTAGGTGGTGCTGTGGTGCAGTGGTCCCAGTGAGGAGGTGAGGAGGAGGTTTAAGAAATGCAAAGGGTAAGGGTTCGGGTTGCGTTGTTACTCTGTAGATTGTATTGTATGGGTATCGATAAAAGTTTTATGATGAGCTGGTTAGTTTTTACTTTTTCGTATAATTGAGGAGGTAAGTAAGTAAGTAATGAGTGGTGGGTAGGTAGTTTTGTTGTTGTTGTTGTTTTTTGGGGGGCGAGGCGAGGGGGGCATGGGATGATCAATGAATGATGTGGTTGCTTTGATTGCTTTGGTTGTTTGGGTAGTTTATTACTACTGTAGTGCTTTACTCGTACTGGTTGGTAGTAGTTTAGTAGTTTAATCCTTTACTAGAGAAATGAATTGATGTAACCCCCGTGGGTCTGGCTGGTGGTCGGTCAAAAGTCAAATAATAAAAAAGATTGAGCAATAGAGGAGAATCTGGTCTTCAATTTTCATTCTCTACTTAATTAGTCCTATCAAGAGATTAATTATATATTGTAGATGATGGATGAACCAAAAAACAAAAACAAACATAACATTATCAAAATGTCTAATGAGATTCGAATTCCTCTGGATAATTCGATAGTTACAGAGTACACCGAGTATATTAAAAACAGCTTAGGAGATCTAAGATAGGTAAAACAAGAGTTAGTAGTATGTATAGTATAGTAGTACTATCTATATATATAAAGTAATAGGTAGCTATTAGTAGATAAGATACCTAGTAAATGATTCTTTCTATTATTATTCTGAAACAATTCATTAAAAAGTATTATTGTGAATTTCTTTTATTATAACCACAAATCAATACAAGTTATTATATTAATCTCTTTCTTTTTCCTTCAAGTTATTATATTAATCTCTTTCTTTTTCCTTCAATTTATTAATTGTTCAAGTATATACTTTTCAATTCAAGTCTTATAGTTCTAATGTTTTTCTTCTATTAATCTATATATATAACTATATCAAACCTAGATTAATAACCTTATATCACTAGTCTATTTGATGATAAGAACAATATATATATATAGTTATATAAACCAGTACTGATAACTCTCTCTTTCCTACCACTAAATAACTACAGAGTATATATACAGACAGCCCTTTAATTAATACACATCAAAATAATATCAACAGCAGTACATCCTCATCGATAATGATTCTATTCTCAGAAATCCCAATGTTCCGGGGAATGCTTGGGATCTGCTGGGAAGGTTATTTTTGGGCGTTTTGCACGTTCAAGGCTTGAGGCACCCCCCACTTGAGTTACAATGCAGCTGGAGTTGCGGTAAGGGAAGTAGTAAAGTAGTAAAGTAGATCAAATATATTGATTGGATTGAATGCTGCATTGAGAGAAATGGAAAGATAAATTGGGGGCTGGGTACAGGATGATGATAGATGGATAATGAATGGGTAATGGATGAATGAATCAATAATGTGTACAGAGTAGAAGAGAGGTATGTATCACATAAATACAAAAGGGCGGGTTGGTATATACTGTACTATAAGGTTACTTATGTTGTGAACCTTCCAATCATGCAGATATATCCTCCGTACGTACAGAAATATGTAAGTAGGCGATAACGATCTGATATTGGAACGGAATGAATGGGTTGTCGCATATATGGATGGATGGATGGATGGCACTGTTCGTTGTATTTGCATAAGTTGGATATAAATAAAATAGATAGTTTGATAGATACTGGATGAAGTCGTACACCTTGATATCAGGTACCTGGTATTTCGATTCTTCCTATTCTTCCTATCGTCCATCTATCTCCAATCGATATAATAAGACTATTACATACAGCAAGAAGACAAGTTTACCAAATCCATAGTATCTGGTGTATCATTTCAAGTCCTGGTCGTCTTCTCATCTACCATCTCTTCCATTCTTCATTCTTCATGCTGCATACATACATACATACATACCGACCGACCTTTGCATCATCTACCTCACCGCATCGTTGCATTCAATATATCATTCATCACCGACCCATCCAGTCATTCATCCATTCATCGCCGATCCATCCGGTCATCCAGTCATCCATCTATCCATACATTCACTGATATATTGATACATCCATCCATACAACATCAAAAGACGGTTCAAGAATCAATAACAACAAGGTCATTCAAGAGGTCACCAAACCGGTCAAAGTACCATGATAGGTATTCAAGAGAATAAGAAACATTGGATCCGACCACTTTCGCAACCATTCTCCAAAGCAACTTCAACTTATCTCAACCAATCTTATTATTGACCTTCTTTCCTGAGTATACGAGTTTTAGTTGTATTGTATGTTGTTGTCGTGTTCATTGACCACGTCATGATATTGTTCCACTCTCTCTCATCTACTCGTACCTTATCAGAATTCCCTCGAGTTCATTCATCACATGGTCAGTCAGTGACCCAGTCAATTCATATCCATGTAAGACTTACAGATTTCCCGTACGAAAAGTAGGTCGCTTCATCCACGATGTAAAGGTTTCCAGCAATATCGATATTTTTTGACCATATCTTCAGACCTTACCTTCCTGTCGCCTCGAAAGAAAATTGAAGGGAAAGTAAGTAAGCAAGTAATCTAATCTAACCTATATCGTACAACCATAAGGTTACCACCCACCAAAGATTTCCATCCCGGTAACCTTAACCATCTCTAATCTCTAATCTCCAATCCCATCTCAACTCAAATCCTGAACTCATACATCATACATCATCCACATCTCACATCTCACATCTCTCTTCAACACCTATCCATCCATCCATCCATCCCCGCCTACAATAAAAACCACAGTAACCTACATACTCCATAAACCATCCAAACCAAAATCAAAAAATGCAAGTCATGAGATCCAATCACAAGGTCTCCCCGATCCAGCCCTGTCAAATCGGATTCCCTTCCTAGGATAATATTCCTTCTTTTCTAGTTACTGGATCTGGTAGATCTTTATTACTTTGCTATTTACTGTTTACTGTTTACTATTTTATAATGGATACTTTACAACGAGTACTTCTTTCCTAACTGTATAGCTTTACTGTATATATATATATAGTAATATAGTAAGTAATATGATATTATATAGTAATTACTAGTAAGATTATAAGGAAGTCTGGGAATATGGATAATGATTTTTTTAAGGGGGGGGGAAGGGGGGTTGTTGTGGTGGATGATTATTGCTTTATTTTCTCCATAGTCATTCTATCATCTATCCTCTATCCTCTATCCTCTGTATGTAACTTACTACATACTTTTAAAGTACTATTTAGTTAGTAGATATAATACGATTCGTATGATTCGATTAAATTCATCGAATTGCTACTCATCCCTCATCCCCACCCCTTCGACCTCCAGACCAACCATCCAAGAACTCGGTTCCTCGGAACACCGCAACTAAACCCTCGTCTCTGCTCTGCTCCAATCATCTACTCCTCATTTTATGTTTTCTTGCGCTGTTTGGTTTAGATCCGTATATCGATTAATGTTGTTTGGAATACGGGGATCTATACTCGTAAGGTTATTGTGATCCTTTCTGAGCTGATATGTGGAGAGCTGGGGAGGGGTACGAGGTACGGGGGGATAGTAGGGGAGGGGAGGTAGGGGAGGTAGGAAAGGTAGGAAAGGTAAATGGACAAATAGATAAACAATACAACAATATAAAAAATTCCGCCAAACTGAGGTTTATAATATATGTTTAAACATAACCTTATCTGATAAAAATATAAATATAAATACAAATACCCCCTCCCTTCCCTCTCACTCTCAATCCTCAATCCTCAATCTTCAAAAGAATAAGAACATATATATCCGAGCTGGCTATCGAATATCTAGTATTTCTCTCGTTTTTCGATGTTTTCTTTTCTTTTGAGAAGGAGAAGGAGAAGGACAAGAAGGTTGAGGATATGATTGTATATTATGGACTTTTATATACGTATATATATATATATATAGTGGCATAGCATACAGTGGTATAGTATATACTATAAATAACCTAGGCATAGATACATAAATAGATAGATTGATAGATAGCTGTGGTGTATTGCGTTGTGTATAAGCACATAACGATACTTCTTCTTCTTCTCCTTCTCTTTTCTTTTTCGTTTCTTTTCCACTTTGAGTTTATTAACCTATTCACCTTTTCTTCACGTACGGGTACATTTATCTATCTTGAATATAGCTTACTCGCTTACTTGTTTATATATTCATTTAGATATATATATATATATATATATATCTAAATTAATATGTGTATGTGTGTATATATATATAAGAAGTAAACAAAACCCCTTCCTTCCTCGTAGATCCTCTTCTTTGGTATCTATATTTGTCTCGGGAGTTGTAGAGTTCAAGAGTTCAAGAGTGAAGGTATATCTATAAGGTTATTTAATAGTCTCTATCTGTCGTGTCGAATACCCAGTGTCTATTTAGCTACCTACACCTCACATCACATCACATCACATTACCTAACATCCAACACCTCACTATGGTTCCCACTTGCTTGCTTTACATACCAATAATACCAATACCAATATCACACAACATCAAAGTCTCCAACCCCCCTGATAATTCCGTTGAAAATTGACACTTAACCATTATAATGCTTACATTCCTCATCCTCATCCCCTATTCCCACTCGAATCTCGCACCCACCGTATTCTCACTAACATCACTATATCTTCGGGAGTTGTTTAAAAGTCTCCCTCAAAAAATGATAGGGGAGCTGGTATGCGACTGTGTCAGGTATGTGAATGTGAATGTGAATGTAATAGCGAAAGATTCCAAACTAGCTAGCTAACTAGCTACCGAGAAGTCTTTTCCCTTCATGATATCATAATACATATCAATCTGAATGAATGCTAGAGCAACTTCTTTCCACATTCATGGGTATCAAATATATCCGTCTAGAACTTCATACCCGTTCAATACCCATACCATCTCCCCTCTTTAACCCTTTGAAATCTCACCCTCCATCTCTTCCAGCAAACACCAAAGCAAAAAGCAAACTCGGTTATCAAAACCATCATGAAAAGCAAGTAATCCACCGGCCAACCCAACGAATTTCATTCCCTTCCCTTTCTCATCCCAGCCAATCCCAAGTCTCTCTCATGTTCATCACAGTTCCATACTTTCTCCTCTCAAATTAGAAGACGTCCTCGGTCGCGCAACACTTATAGCTCCAGCAATTGTAGCTTCATCTTCCTCGAATTCTTCATCTCTGAATTCCTCATTGCCCATATACTCTCTCCCGCCTCATCATCCTTTTCTTTCACCTCCTCCTCCCCATTCTCCCTTTCCCTAATGGCACTTCTAAATGACGAAACGAGTACATCTTCCACCACAAGCTCCCCTTGCTTCACCAACACATCCACCACATGTGCCCCCACCTCATCTCTTCTCACCCCCTCTTCCTCATCATTATCCTCTCCATCCCCATTATCTTCCTCTCCACTCGTACCAAGCATATCATACCTAAAGTTATCAGACTCTTCCGCTAACCTCAAATAATCATCCATCAATCCATCAAAATTTCTTTGCAGGTTCTTAAATGCGGATTTATAATCCACCTCCCCTTCACTCTCGCTATCAGAGGTCTCAGATTCCGAGTCTGATTCAAGCACTTCGAAATTATCAATAAAACTATCAATTTCATAATCTTCATTCTTGACAAGTTCGGAATCTTCATCTTGGGTGTCGTAGGCTGATGACTGGTAGTCGAGATGTGTATCTCCAGTCAATTTCCGGCCCTCTCGACGATAACCTCGCTTCCGTATTCATCTTCGTAGATGCGAGGGATTTCTCCAGGGAAATCTGCATCCTCGTAAAATGGTTTGATTCCGTCATCGCAGCTAGTGCAGAACCCGAGCATCAAATCAGATCTTCCAGCCGCGTCCTCCCAAATCTCATGACCACAATCTCCACAACGAAGAATCTTATCAATTGGGTCCCAGAAGGGAAGATTTCCATCTTCATAAAGATTTCTTTCCTCTGAAAATGTAGAAAAGGTACCATTGTCATTTTCGGTGCTATCGTTTGCTGCTAGCTCGTTCTCGTCCGTGTGCGTGAAGTTATCTTGATCGGATGTATCTGCGTCGCTAATGGCTTTGGGTATGAAAATTTCCGACATGCTTTCCAGACTTCTGGTAGATTTCCAGCGTTTACGTTGACTCGGGGATTGTTCTAAGTATGATGTGATGTTTCTGAACTCTTCAGTGAGTTGTTGCAGCTGTGGAAACTGGCAGCGAAAATACATCCCCACCACAGCCATTTCCAGGTGTGCATAATTGATGTCTGGATGATCACGAAATTGCAAGAAAGCTTCGACGATTTCGTGGGAAAGTAATTGCACATTAGAGTATAGCGCTGAAAGAATGGGTGGTGGTACGAGTTGATCAATTTGTGTTTGGGTGGAATCCAGGGTCGGTAGTTCCTGAGCGATGTATATTTCAACATCCAGTTCGCCATCATTGAGTTCGGATAACGTTTTGCTCGTTTGCTCAACGAGTGCAGGGACGTTGCCGAGTTGCTCCATCAATATTGTGAGTGGTATTGTTAAGTCAACATCGTCGCCGCTGGGCTCAGCGGAGGACTCCATGTTCTGTTGTTCCGAATCCGCGACAGATTTTGAAGGGGTGGGTGATTTTGAAGATCTGGAATATGAGGGGTTAGCAACTACACATCAAAGAATATGAAGAAGCTAAACTAGCAGAGGAAGTGATGAAGAAGTATAAAGTATACCCCATGGGAAACTTATAAAGAGATTGAAAACGCTTACGTTGAATCATCCATTTGGGAATCCTCGCTAAGTCGAACGCGCTTCAACGGTGGTGGACTAATCATATCCGCAGCCGCTCTTCGTCGCGAATCTTGGCGGCTTGAACTCGAGTCTGAATTTGTAGCAACTGATTCTGGTGTCTGGCTGGCGTTGATTACATCTATTCGAGATGGTGTAGCTGGAGATGAGGAGAACAGTTCTTGCGACCAGCTGAACATTGATTGTCGACCGATTCTGGGCGTATCTTCCTGGCATAAAATTGGTGTGGAAGATCCACTTTCTTTTCCCCGGCCAGCTGCTGTTAGTGAGAGTTCACCAAAATGACTCGTCGATATTGGAGAAGATTGGGATAAAACTGTTGTTTGCGTTTGTTGGCTTGATATCATGGCCAATTCGGCAACATGAATAGCCAGCAGCTGTCGCATTTCACCATCATGTCGAAAAACAGAAGCAGAGCAATGATCGCCGAAGAGAGCTTCCATGCTTAATCCTGTAAGGGGTCAGTCTTCAAAGACTTGCGCAGTGTTCAGGCAGTATCAGGGTATATAGCCAAACCACGAAGGGAGTTACGAACCTTCATGCCATTCTTCTTCATTTACAGTACATGGATACACATCTTTCGGTTTGAAGATTGCAACAAGATGACAAATTTCGGCATATGAAGAGTGACGTGAGTATGGAAATGTGATTACCTTAGGGAGGCCGTTTTCAGAAACAGAGTCTCGCTTCTTATCAGGTATTGCAATGGTGGACTTCTGAGCCAGCTTTCGTAGCAAAGATTCACCAAGTCCTTTCAAAGAGAATTGATCAATGCCAAGTTGCATACCATCTAAGGATATACCCCCTTGTGTAGAGGCTAATTCGGCGAGAAGCATACGTCGAATTTCCTCTACGATGGGTTGATCTGTCTCCGCAAAGCTCATCAGAAAGTTAGTAAGAATCAGGCTAGAAGGAATGTGAACTAACACAGTCTCTAAAAATTCCTTGACATCATCAAAGTCCATGGCAACTTCATAGCTTGGTACTAGATCGCCCCAGCCACCTCCAATGCCGATTTCTGCTATTTCCTCTCCATCTGATCCGCGCGCAATTATTGGTCGTATCAAAACAACATCCTCCTCCCCATAGACTGAACAGCCCATTCCTCTTTCACAACTATGGATTCGCACGCTCTTATCGGTAGTCAAAGAACCTTCTTTTGGACCATTTCCAACAACACATCCGACCAGAACAGGACCCTCAGGTGCCAAGAAGCGAGATTGCCCATCAGAGCCTTCTTGACGCAGCGATTGGTATAATTTGTACTTGTATTTGTCCACGTGAATCTGTGAGTCGAGTGATCGTGATAAAGCTGCCCAAACCTCTTCGTATCCGAATGTCCAGGCCGAAAAGTGGAACTTGGTAGTTGGCGGATATTTTCTGACCTTTTCAATCATTTCCTTCAAGCCATCAGCCTTTGTAGGGAATACCAATGGTCCGGTATTGCTTGTATCGAGATAAATACAGTCCAAGGTCTTCATGCCGCTTGTGTACTCGATCAAGAATGGATTTCTTGTCAAATTATTGACAAACCATGGTTCCGATCGAATATCCCCAGTATACAAGACTGCAGTATTCTCTCTCTCAAACAAGAACATCACTGCCCCCGTACAATGATTAGCATCAAATAATGTAACCCTGACTTTTTTTTCCGGCGCCAACTCAATTAATGTTGGAGTCTCTAACGGAATCGGCTTCAAAACACTCTTCAAATGTTTATAAGTTCTCTTCTCCTTCTCCAAAAGACCTTGCGCCAAGTTCAAGCGGTCTCTTCTCTTTTAGAGTCTCAAAAGAATCTCCCTGGTGGCTGCTGAGCAGTAAACAAATGGCAATTTGACACGATCATTATCAAGTCCCTGGAGATGATCACTATGTACATGGCTCAAGAAGCATGCTAGCGGAGCACTTCGACCTATGATTTGACGGAAATGATCGACTAAGACAGTATTAGTCCTAACCTTTACTAAAATACGCCGCTGATTACTTGATCCATCATAACTTTTAGCGTCTGAATGAAAGATGTTCACTCACCACGAATGTCAGGGAACTCGAGCATGTACCCGCCAAATGTTGAAATCTTGATGAATTTATTCTCGTGTCTTTCAGATTAGGAAGAGATATCCCATGTTGAGATAATTTCGTTCGAAGTCTCCAAAGATGTTCAAAACTCTGGATTAAAGAAGAATGAATGAATGGATGTTACTGTTAGGCAAACGCGACGGGATACGCGCTAAGACAGGTTGCCACGTGATTCCACCCCGCACTATACCACCACCTACCTAATTGAAGGTCCTTTATATTCCGCAAAAAGAATCGGAAGAAAGAGCCAATTCGACCTTTGAAGGCCGATGTTTCAAAAAATAAGTTGAAAATGCATGGTTCTATGGTATTTGATAATAAAAAACTTACGAAAACATGTAAACTACGGCTAGCTGTTATTCCTACAAAACTAAGAGCAAATACAAGACCTCTAAAACTCACTACCGCTACAATAATGGCACCTGGTTTGCTGCTTTTGCTGCTCCTTCTTTTAGAAGCTCATCCAAATCCATATCCAGGTCAACAAGCCTTTGCTCGCTCCTCTTTGCATATTCGTGACTCATGTCCGATAAGCTTATTCGATTTTGGAAAGAGCTTCTAACCCACTCCTCTAGAAAGGCATCATGGTCATCGAGCATCTTATTCCGTGTCTTAGTATCAACCTCAAGCAATAAAGGGAGTGGGTAACTGCTGAGGTAGATGTCATATGGCCTGACCTCAAATAGGGTACTGCAGGCAAGTGCATTTTCAGTATCAGCATATTCGGCCATATTGGATTGATAGGTTTGAATCTCCTGTGAGAAGAAATCACAGAGATCGCCGAACTTTTCTTTGCAGAGAATCTTCTTGCCATTAACGTGTATCGTAGGCTTGCGATTGACCTGAAACAATTAGAAAGCGATATTTTGAGCAAGGAAAGATTATATTGTTGAATCGTTGAATGAAGAACTTGTGGTTTGCTACTTACTGCAGTTGCCTTGTCATGATTCTTATACTGGACCCAAAAATTTTCAAGTTTGATTAATTGATCAGAATATATTAATGTCTTCCAGATCTCAAGAAACTTGTGCGCTCTCTCGAGCGCTACATTGTCTCCAGGTTGATATGGCTCGATAGTGAGCTTGAAGTGCCCAGAGGCATCTTCATGATCTAGAATTGTTAGTTCTAAAGCAAACAAATACTTGAAGAAAGAAGAAGTAAGAAGCACTCACATTCTATTGTAACCCCAAGACCTCTCTGCACGGATTTGAACGAACCGTCCCAATCTCCTAGCAGGGCACGGAAAAGTGTATTCTTTCTGATATTCACTTCTTTTGTGCCTTCGACCGGGTCTGTCCTATTGTTTTCAGAGGACTTCTCACCAATAATCTTCATGGCTTGTTTTTCCAGTGATGCCGCTGAGGGTTTTCTTGGCATTTCAGGACTTGATCCAAAAGGAGCGGTACCGCCAGATTTAGTTGTTCGACCATACGGATTGATGCTATGAGCAGAGGAAGGTCTCGACTGGTTCAATTTGTTACTGGTCATACTGTATACTGAATGACAGCTGGTACTGGAATCACTAGCAACTACTTGAGCTGGCGGAGGGGCCATAGAGTAATTGCCAGTAACTTCCTTTGAAGCTTTGTCGAATGATGGTATACTGTCCGATGAAGGAACTCCTAGTGGTTTGTCATTCAACCAGGGAAATGGTTCATTTCTGAAAACAGTCTCCCATGCCATTCTATCGGCAAGCCACTAAGCAATGTCAGTACAAAATCATAAATGACAAGTGAACAAGTTGATCAATGAAGGGGAGCTAAATATTCGAGAGCGAGGAAACGCCTGAGACTTACATGTCTTTGAGAACGATCGTAATTAGGATGACGCGCTTTTACGATATCTCTACTAGTTTGCATAGCACGAAAGAAAGCATGTCTTAGCTCAAAACCACCCATACTATATTCTTTCTTCTGCATCTCATGCTCTTTGGGCCCATAGGTCAGTGGGCCATCCTCTCTGGTCTTCATTACATTTCCACTATCATTTTTTGTTTCTCCAACTCTCATTGCTTTACCATGTCGTGGTGACTCCTCGTGTTTGACTGTTCTGCTCCATCTTGTGGTTCCTTGAGACCTATTTTGTCGATATTTGTCTCTTCCTACCAGTTCAACCGGAGGCGATCTAGATCTACGTCGACTAGTCGCCTCTCCAGCCTGCCAGCTACTGCTAAATCGGCCGTTGCTATACTTATCATCAATACCACGGCGAGGAGTCGCTGTGTTGAGGTGGTTGGCATCCGAAGAGCGGAGAATATATGACCTAGGTGGCTCCTTGCATGCAAAGGTACCCTTTTGACGAACTAATGATAAGTTAGCGACGATATGTCTAATTCGATTCGTCTTGTAAATGCGTACAGTTAGACACCCAAACTTTACTTCCCGCCATCCACTGTTGCCACTCTCAGCTTTCGCGTGGATATCTTTCCTTCATATTTGCCAATGCCTCCTTGTATTTCGCCAGTATGTTTGAGTTACCAGCTGCATTAAGCAGCACCTCTTCAATCTTTAATGAAAAGGTAGGCTTCGGTCTGTTTGGTAAACTCGATAGGTCTTTATCCGGCGAACTCAGAATCTCGCCGGACTCGGAGCGCATAGCCGCATTGTCGAATGGTAACTCTGTTGTCCCAGGATTGATACTAGGCCATGGATCATTTGGAACTACAATCGGATTAGAAATGACCTCACCATTATCTTACCTACCCAGCCAAACCACATCATTTCAATCTTGTGAATATACAAAATATCGATACTTACAAAAATGGGTCCACTAGAGCGCGTTGTCAGTATTCCTGTCGACTTGAAAAACTCATGCACTTCAAGAGAGATAAGCGGAGTATTTCTTACAACGCAATATTCTGCTTTTCCCAATGCCCAAGCCTCATCGCACTGCAGATTTTTCTGGTAAAGCTGGCTTAATATTGCCTGAAATTGTTTTGTAATTTCAGATGTTGGGATTCCATTTTCTTTGGCTTTTTTGGCCATCAAATCTCGCTGTGTCTTATAAGCCGACTCCATGATTGAAGCTCTCGAGATCTTTCGGGGAGACTTGAGACGTACTGGGGAGCTTTTCGGAAAGGAAGACATGATTAAGATCGTTGGTTGCTTTTGAAAAAGTGAACTGTGGCTGTTTGTTTGATTATACTTTTTTCTCGCTTCCCGAAAGTGGCAGGCACGTTGCCTCGTCTTGAACCCTCGACCAATGCGCCTCTTGATTCCTCTTGATTCGGACCAGCTAATATATCCATCTGGACTTCGAACTAGAATATCCATTTCGAAGTGGAATAAAATAAAGGTGATATTGGACATGAGTATCACAGACGGGAACGTACATTGTATAGCGCTTTTCTTACCACCAAGTTCCAACTAAATATTGCTATTCAGATTATATTCGATATTCGAATGAGAAAGCATAGCTTTTCAACTGCTCCATCATGATGGAAAACTTGACCAATATAATTCCCCGAGCATGTTTCCCAACTGAAGATAGATATTGAAATGATACTTCAACATCACAAAGACTCTACCCCCACAAGTCCAAACACCAATACCGAACACGGCAGCCCGATGTCCCAGCTCATCGACATGCATTCTCCAAAACAAATCCGACCATTGTGGCACCCTTCGAGCAAATAAACTGCGAGCAAGAGGAACATGCAATGCACAAACCCATTTGAAGCCGTTGAAATAAACATACATCATAGATTTTATGGATGAGCTGCATATGAATTAGATAATTTTTGTAATTCCCCCAAATCATCTCCAACTCTTATGTACTGCTCGAAGCCACTTCGTTTCAACTATAAGCACGTTCTTTTTGCCTACTCATTCAATGTTTTAGCACAAACAACTCGTCCACAAGAATATACGATTTTGAAGATAGCATAAAGGTAAAGAAATCCGTTCATTCATAAGGGCCATACGCTATATCTGCAAAACTAATGCAACCTCCCAATGTGTGAACTCCATAACTGCCTGCCAAGCTGATAATGCAGCTGAAAATGGCCCTCAGTCGCCTTTACAAATCCGATCCATCATCAAGAGTAACTATATATTAAAAGACTATTCTTCCTCTCCGTCATCATCCCACCCATCCTTTTCCCTCCGGATGAATTCACTCATAATTTCGGGCTTGAAGATCGAGCTGCCTTCGTCCTTTGCACGAGGTACTTTGCCCAAATTACGTTCATCATCGAAAACTGCCCCGATGTTTTTGATCCACTTTTGACGTTTTTCCATCAATGATTTGGTCAGATCACCAAGACCTGGTCTTGCTGTACCAGCAGCGCCATTGACAGCTTGATTACCACCGCCAGCACCGCCATATTTCTTATTCTTTTTGGTTTTTCCTATTGTGCGGGATCGTTTGGTATAAGCTGCATTTACTTGACCGTCAAGATCTTCTAGAATAGTTTGATATTCTTGATGAGCCATGCGCTCCTTCGTAATTTCCTGTAATCGAGCCTTACGTGCACCATTAATTATCGATTGTTCTTTGAGTTTAGCTTGAAGGAAACGTAGACGTGCAGCTATTTCATCATCATAATGAGCATCGTAATCAGGCTCGGCATCAGGGGGTAGAAATCCAATATGTCGAAGCTCTTGTTTAATCCTTTCATCTATTTGTGCATGATCAAGCTTTGGGTGGGTTGCTTTCTTCCATGATTCTGATGCTGATTCGGTCATAAAAGTCGCAGGGGCTAATGGGGATGTTTCGCTATGCTGGCTTGCTTCCCCCATATCGCCATTCAATTCGCCATTGAAACTGCCTTCGCCATTACTTGCACCGTTCGTCATAGGCTTGTCTTCGGAAGGAGCCGCTCTATTTTCCGGTCTTAACGTTGACAATAATCGCGATAGCATTGGGCCAGCAGAAATCTGATCTGTCTCCGCTATGGCATCATCAATCTCATCAATGCTTCCACGGGCTTGGTTTGGAGGTAGTTTCTCTCGTCCTTGATTTGGTGTATTAACTGACATCGCACCATCCTCCTCAGCCCAAATCTCGGTATAGTGCTTCTTTCCACGTCTAGGAATCATGAATGGATTCACACGATCACCACGTTCACGAAGAAAGGCGAGATCTTCTTCTGTGAATGGTCGAAAGTATGGCTCGAGGTATGTCGCAAAAGTATTAGCTTGTACTTGATTTGTGGGTTTCGCATTGCTGAAATCTTTGTCGGGTGGTGTTCCAGGGATGAGATCATGAAGATCGTTCTTCGGATAGGCTGCTACAGAATAAACCTTCTTCTTTTCTTCCTCACTCATCCTGGGGTCTCCGGGTCTTATCTTTGTAATTTCGTAGACCGTGGGATCGGGAAAGGTAGATGGATCCGCACCAAATGTCTGGTAATTGGCAATTTTGGGTGCTGGAGGAGGTTGATGTTCATCAGAGCTGGAGTCATCTTCGGCAGTGCCATTAGGTCTTGTATCTGAATTCATACCCGCGGTTGGTGTTGCGGGAGCAGGTGGTGAAAGCGAAGAGCTTATTGAATCATTGTCTCTTTCTTTTGAAACTTTTCTGTGGTGTTTATGTGTATAGTCTCGGCTCGGAACGGCGACTTCTGAAGGTGAATTATGTTAGCGAGGTACGGTTTGAAATAAAGCTCAAAAGCAATGCTATACTGATATGTATACCGTATTGAAAGGACTTACCAATATTGGATCCATCTTGTGGTGCCAGACCATGGGCGCCATGTGTCAGTGGCCGCTCTTCTCTGGCATTACTGACATCCTTTCTCTTTTTGATCTTGTGAGCCTTATGTCTCCCGCGCTCCTCTTCATCCGCCAAGTCTCTCTTCATTCTCTCCTTCAACTCCTCATCTCGCTTTTCAATTTCTAGTTCTTCGTTCCTATCTTTCCTTGATTGTGCCAGAACTCGCATCCCTTTGTCGCATACCGCAGCGCGTTCATCTATGCTAGCAGCTAGTCTTTCCATACGTTGCATAATAGCCTCGAGCTCTCTTGAGTTAGGAATTGTGGAAGCATGTTGGTCGACAATTTCATCTGCTACGGAGGTCCTAAGGATACTGATTGGAATTTGTGTGTAGGGAGTTTTTCCAGCATCAGAAGGCGCTACTGAGCTCGATGCACCGACTAGACTAGGTGTCGTATTTCGACTTCGAGATTGGCGAGGATCTCGACCTTTCTTTCCTGTTCCTTTTTGACCTGCCATGGGGGGCATTTTAATAATAGGCGCAAGTGCATGAAATGGAGTTCAAGACTCTAATAATCTAATCAGGTTGGGTCTATTTGTAAGTATGTTGGGTTTTGGCGAGATTTGACATCAATTCAATTTTGAACAGCTAGTCTATAAACTAAAACTCAAAAGTATAAAATATCAGAATTATTGACAATCATTAAAAGCTGTGAATGTTATCTGCTGTCTTGTCAGATATGAAGTTAGGTAGGTCGTGATGCTTGCTTGACGGAATTATGGTAGAGCTAGTCCGCAAAAGATAAGGCTAGGTAGATAGTAATTCCGGCTGTCTATCAGCACGTGATACAGAAGGAAAGATATCTCGGGGGTTTCAATTGGATGGACAATAATTGCTTCAAGATCCTGCCAGCATTTTGCATTTGGCTGGCTGAAAGGTCGGCACAATTGGTACGCTATTACGTATTTTTGATACGATTGATACATATTTGAGGCGCCAGTGATGTTAACAAAAGTATATTGAGGATACTGTCTACCAACATAAGGGGCTCAAAGACATACAATTCGTTACCATTACGAAGAAGATGCATATAGTACAACGAGACGTCGCACTATGTATCTCTGTTTTCACTCTTTAAAGTCTACATGCTGCAAGAATACATGATGGAAAGATTATGTAGTGCTGTAGTGGAATTCATTTATTTTCTAGATTCTAGATGCTATATGAACATTGAGTGATTGTAGTGAAATGTGATATGTACTGTACTTCCATTTGGTTCTCTAGAGCAATATGAGATGAGTACAGACCGAAGTACGATAAGTTGTGGTACTGTTGTCTCCGTTCTCCGCCGGTAGTCTAGATGCGATACATCCTATATGAAGACTTCATACTGGTACACAAATAATAGTCTAGCGTATTCATCGACCCTCCTTTCCATTTGATTTGAAAATCATCCACTAGGAGGTTATAATCGGTCATGGATTCGAAGAATTGAGTCAAGGAGAATTGTGCTACTGATTACATAATCAATCTTTTCTACATGCCGTATCATTTTCATTGTCGGCTTGCCGACTTATATATTCTTGCTGTCCGGGTGCAGGGTATATATTTTCCAGTGTATACACATAGAAATTTTCATTCCCTTTTTGAGCTTCACTTAATGCATCGTATTTTGAGTATTCTGATTAGATAAAAATCAGTCGAGAAACTGATTTAAACTTCGAATTACAACTAAGTCAACCACCCTACTTTCTGGCCACCCCTCTTTTGGGCCACTCTTTACCACC